>APFE030075093.1:46293-77037 GCA_000404065.3 Pinus taeda
TGGCAGGATCCTTGCCATCAAACTTCCTCATATCGATTTTTGGAATATGGTGAGTCTTCGATCCAAAATTAGAGTCTATGGAATCATGATTAACATTTATTTTGTTCTCATCATGAGTTTCCTTTAGTACCCTTTCACCCTTATTGACCATTTCTTGTAGCAACTTATTCATATTTATCTTCAATTCTTCCATCTTATCATCCATGCCATCAATTTTAGCTTCTATGCCTTTCTTTAAACCATCCATCTTAGCTTCTAAACCTTTCCTTAAACCATCCATCTTAGATTCTGTTGCTTTTTGTGCAAGTGACACTTGTTGCACTTTGTCTTGTAATTTTGATATATCATAAAGCATTTCTTCTTCTTCTTCATGAGTCATGCTAGAGCTTCCAGGCTCCTTACTAGGCGTTTTCATTTTCTTTCCTCGGGGCATCATTTACCGATAATAATGCTCTATTATGCCCTTTGAATTCCTTCAAAATAAATTTTCAAACCAAGCCTTAGCAAAAAATTTAAGAAAATCTACACACCTTTTTTCACTTTGTAGGAGCTTGATATTGCCTCTGATGTATCTCTGTACTTTCCAATCATCTAGTTCTAAATTTGTGATTTGTAGTAGCCCTTTGTGTCCTCTTTCCAATGCCACAAGTCTGACAAAAATTGGTTTCTCCAAGGAAGAGTTATGCAAAATCTCCCATAGTGACTTGATTATAGACTTGTTCAGTAGAGCGAACTTGTATGATGTGCCACGAGTCACTGTTTCTACCTTTGGATCTGAAAAATGCATACAAGAAACTAAAGTCCGTTTTCTTTCTACAAATTCTGATGAAATTTCAATCCGATCCCCAGAGAGAAGGTTATGAGGATTTTCCCCAGGTCACCTGTTTGGAATGTAATTCAAGAGTCTGCAAAAAAGACCAACTTCCTTGGATCATATCTCCGTAAATATCGCGTGAAAAGCTCTGAAATTTGGACCCAAGGTTCAGCGCGATTTACTCTCAAATGGGTTTTTTTTGCGACTTCTGAAACATCACAGAAAAAACGTTATAGTAAAACTGCCACGATGACCTGTTTGGAGCAGCGAAACCCTAGAATCCAAAGCTCTGATACCAAATGTTATGAAACCAGCTCAAAAAAGATAGAAAAGATAGATCAACGCCTTAGAATTCAGCCTCTTCGAGGGGCAACCTCCTTTACATTACATAAATGAACAATTCTTGGATGATTCAAATGACACAACCTCCTTTCTATATATGGAGTCTAAGGAGTCACAATATAAACCACCGACCTACAATAATAATATAAAGCCACAAAAATCACAAAGAGGATTCTATGGGCACAGTAATAACAATATGGGGGCAATAGGGCACAACAATATTAATAAGGGGTATAACTACAATAGTAATGGGGTAATCACTAGTATTATAGGGACCCAACACCTCCACTCATGAATGTTATCGAAAATGTGAGTGGAATTAGATTGTTTTAAGTTCGTTAACAATTCTATTCCAATCTCATATCACTTGGGAAAATGGAAATGTGTGAGGAAGGTTGTGGCTAAGTTGCTGAAATCATGTAATGAAGCTCTAGGTAACTTAATATACCATTTAGCAGCGGTAACTCTCAGTGTAGAAGGAGGAGTAGAAGAAGGTTAAGAATCACTCATAAGAGAAACTCCATATGGAATTCTCGAAGTGGAAGACATGGAGGATGTCCATAAACTGGAAGATGCACCAGAGATGGTACCAGATAAGGACTAATAAACTTGTGGGGTGGATGAGTCACCATGCAAATGTGCCTCTGGGGATGTCGAAAAAATAGATGTGGAAGCAACATCTGATGTTTCAACCATAGTAGTAGATGCAAGTTGGGAAGACATATCAGTTCCAATCATGGTCAATAATATTGATGTGGATTGCCACGTGAAATTCACGAGTAAGTTAAGAGAACCAAGTAAAGGAATTTTTACAAGAGGTGGAGGAGGAAGGAGAATATGGGTTGGATAAAGGAAAAGTCTGTCTAAATGAGTAGAAGGATGAGGCTCTTCTTCTGGGATCTCCTCGATACTCACAAGTCCACGTGGAAGCAGTTCACCATCAGGGATGAGATATAGAGTAGGCGGATTTGTCTAAGACAACGGAATAGAGGATGCAATACCTAAAGTAACAGGTAAATATGAATGAGGCTCCTTAGGATCAACAACCTTCGGAAATAAAGTTTCTAACTTAGGAAGGCCAGATTTTATAACCTTAGGCAAAAAAGTTCTAGGTAATTCAATATCGGTTTTGTCAATTTCACCAACAAGACTAGATGTAACTTCAAGTTTGATACTCAAGGGGATAGATGATTCTAGTTGATCAAATTTAGGAGGACAACCAGAAGTAGTTCTTGAGTTTCCTGATTTGGTAGTTTGTGTTATTTCATGCTTCTCACAAGGACTAGGAGTAGACTCTGGTGGAAGAGGAGGATTATTTTTCATTTGACACGAACAACAGTGTGGGGGATATTATTGTTCCATGTTGGATAGTAAATTTTATTAACACAAAAAGAAATAAATAGAAAAGAGGGTAATATAGGCATAAAGGATTACCAAGAAATTGTGAACTGCAATATACACCTTGGAAAAACCAAGGACTTAATGTATGGCAGCCAATATCCCCGAATGTTGTGTTCAGTGTATCATGGTATATAAGGCAGCAGACTCAGTTACCTATGGATGGATAGAAACCTATTGGGTACTACCAAAATGTGTGTGATGGTACATCGGAGTGCAGTCCATAGTAGCGTTGTCTAATGCATAATTTTTTGATGAGAGTGTTCCCATATACTTCATGTGCATGGAATGCCACCAATAAACCTAAATGTACGTGGAGTATGATCCTACACACTTAGATATGTGTAACGACATTTCACCCCCGAGATGTAACATTGAAAAACAATGACAACTGCTACGTTTAATTATGTTGAAACACATCTCTAGCCTAGACCTCTATTTTCTTGCGTTAATGTTAAAAATGATCCTTAGGTTGATTCAGTGAATTTTAAGTTTATCTTGAATTAATTTTCAGTTTTATGACTCATGATGAATTCACCTAAACTCCCTAAAATGAAAATCTAGCATGAGGAAATGGAATCTTTCTCTTCAATGAAAATATAGCTTAGGAAGGGAAGAGACAAACAATATGCAACATGGAAAATGTAGAAAACAAGATGCTCAATGCAATTCCCTTTTGATGCAATTATTCCTGAATCAATGTAAATGAAAAAACTCTAAATTTCAATGTAAGATTTTTTCTTTTCACCACACTTAATTTTCGAAAATGAGGAAAACTAAGATGTAAAGTCTAATCACTTATTAAAATGCACTTTTCAAAATGCGGACTAGAACAACAATTCATCTAAGTGATCAACGAAAACAAAACAAGTTTGTAAGCGACCTAATGATAAGAAAGAAGGAAAATCAAAGCCATTTTTTAAAAAGGCAATCAAACACAATTGAAAACCAAATGGTGGCTTCAAAGAGACCATAAGACACTCAAGACTCAGGAAGGTCAACTGGAAGTAGGTTGATCAAATCAACACTAAGAAAAAGAAAAATATTGTGCAAAAGCATGGATCAATGTAGGTGCAGAAGAGGTACCAGTGATTTACAATGTAGGCACAAAGAAAGCCCAAGTGGGGTTAAATGCTTTGTCAGCAGAGTAGAGGGTGCATTGGTCTGGTGAAAAAGGATTCTGACACAAAATTTCCAAGCAAGATGCAATGCAATCACTTCTTAGGTTTGTTCTTAGCTGATTAAACTAACAATGGTCTATGAATGAGGTAAATTAAAGACAGTGGACAAATAAACCACCAAGGGAATACACCATTCCCCAATATGTTCACCAATTTGTTATGTGGGATTTATTACTATGGAAAAAATATCTCCCCTAGGTCTGGTGGCTAAACTAGAAAAACAAAATGACAAAGGGCCTAATGTTTTCCTTAAAATAAGTAGATGAGGGGAAGAAACCTACCTAGAATCAGTCACCTATTTTTCACCTTCTTTGGCTTGAATGCTCCAATCCTAGCTCCAGCTACCAAAAATAGAACCTGCACAACCAAATCACACAAGCTAAGAAACTACGAGATCTATGTAACATCATCTATCTACTTCATTCAACAGATCAACATGGTGTTGAAATATATGAAATAATGACATCACATATAGGAAAACAAAAAACTATTTGAATTGATATAAATGGAGCGAGTTACAACCATAAATAGGTGTCGATTTGTAGAAGAGCTCCTCCAAGTTGTTGAATTTTCCTTTATTTGTGACAAAGTGCACCTCCAATCACCCGAAATCCATGAAAAGATAAATCTCACAATAGCAACATAAGGGTAGAATCACTCTCCAAAATCCAACCCCTTGCATATGGAAGGTTGTAAATATATAGAGGAGTGAGGTAAGTTGGGAGTTCTTATCCTTTTACCATTCTTGGAACTGAGATACACCCTTGATGGGAGGATGATATCCAAGGATGAGGGATGGAAACTCCAAGGTAGGATAGGATAGGATTCGAAAGTTTTCTCTAAGGTAAATTCTTACAACATATCTTGGAAGATTCTAGAAATGGAGGCTTCAGGATTTCCTCTCTTTTTCCCAAATTTCTAGAACCAACGCAGTTTGAAAGGGGAGAAACCTGTATATGATCAATGCAAACCACAATGTCACAACCTATAGGTAAACATTGTCCAACAGGAGGCCAATGTATGTTGGTCCTAAAACTGGCTCAGATGATGCAGTTCAAGGCAAAAACTATTGAGAATGAGAGATTCATGCATAGGGCTTTGTGCAATGATGATGTAAAGGGGGAATAGGATGTGAATGATCCTAATAGGATGTTGATTCAATAGTTGTGACAAAATAGCCTATAACAACTTGGCTTTCTTAAACTTGTCTGAAAAATATAACATGTAACTCCTCCTGTATGGATGATAGTCATGATTACCATGATACATGTCAAAAATAGAACTGTAGTAGAACTCATATCCACTGCCTCTCATATCAATTGTATCCAAGAACCTACCATCTCTGATTTTCTCATCCCTCACTCAGTTGTGCCCACCATGAGACTTTCTACCATATGCCCCATTAGTCCTGTCCTCATGTCCATGGCTAATCCATGTCTATCCCTGTCGCTGCAACTCTGACAAAATTTGAAGGATAACTGCATTGATGTATGCTTATTTATCCTGTGACTGAATGATCAAGTCATTATCTTCTTTTCCAGTTCTAATTTCTTCCTTTAGACTTCTCATTGTGTCTGTTATATGAGGAGAGTACCCATCTCTTGGTTGTTCATCTGATCTATAAGGATAGTCTTGTGAACTATAATCCACCATTATTATAGTCATATTTTATCTTCTTTTTCCTACAAACATACCATGTCAAATAAACGAAATATAAACATAATCAAAATACCTCAACAAACTTCAGGGGATGTTATCTCGTCTAAAAAATTGACCAGATTAGCATGATACATGTATATACATAATCATATTAATATACAAACATCACTAATGATAATACCAATTGCATACCATGGCCTCATGCATGAAAGCCATAACCGTGATAATGCATGCATAACAACCATATATACTACTGACATGCATGCACGATAAACACTTTTTGCCCATCCAATCGAAGTATTTGAACCATGATATGATACCAATTTGTAACCAACCCTCACACATTTACCCAATTTCAATGGCTTACAAGGGTAAACATGAGAGTAAGAGATACTATGACATGACCCTACCTCCTAGGTCATGTTAACGAAGTGGAGCATGCTACTAACAAAAATTTGACATCTCACAACATCCTAGAGGGAAAAACCATGACTTGGGCCCCTCCTTCTCTGCCCTGAACCCTAAACTACACCTAGAAAAAGGCATCCATGTTGTTGTAAGCCTCCAATTGTATGAAAAAATCTTACATAGATGTAGTTTCACCCAGTTTTTCTATTAAGGAACATGCAGTCTTGAGATATGAGACTAAATTCCAGGTTATCCTCCAGACCCCTGCCAAAAAATCAATGAGACTTCGCATAATGATAAATAATATCAAGAAAAAACCATTCATACCAAACTTGATCAAATAAATGACCTAACTAGGCCTAAACATGATAGTCATTTCACCAAACATATTGACAACATGTAATCTATAGGTCATGAATGCATATCTCAACATAGGGGTTTGATACTTATCTAAGAATCATCAAGAAGGTCTAATGCCCTCTCATAATAGCTACAATCATAGTTTTTTTCTCGTGCATTCATAAACCATTCATCAACTAATCAATACATGTCAAGAGCCATAACTAGAACCTATTATGAAACTATGCTTATAACTAGCATATACCCAGAATAATAACCATGATAGAATAAACATCAAACCCGCATAATAACAAGTAAAATTACTCATGAATGACAATAGGAAAAGAGTTATTATTAACATATGCAAAATCCAACGAAGTTACGTACTTCCATGTACCACTTGACCATATATTTAGCCGAACCAAATCATTATTTTAGACAATCACCCCCATTCCATATTGCAAGCATGAATGTGGGACTCCAATCGAAATCAATCAGGTATTTCCTAAGATTAAACCACCTCCACCACCATGATCACTTGATCCCACTAAAACCAGTCAAGAGATCACATGTGAAAAACAATACATAAATAACCAGGGCTTCCTAGAGATTAAACCATATCCACCCTCTACCACAATCCTACCAAAACTATTCAATAGATTACAAGGCCCAAAACAAGCTTGGATGCCTCAATATATTTTCAAAAATACCTTGAGGAATTTTCTTGTCTCCACCCTCAAGATTTACAACAATCATGCGAAATTTGATCAAGGGATTCCTAGGCCCTATGGTACTTTTTCTGGGACCACCTCACCTAGTTCTAGAATCATCTGACAATCTAAAGCTCAAGCAAATAAAATAACCCCATCACACCATGGCTATTTGAAAATGGCAAGGCAATTTTGAAACCACTATCACACTTGGAAAAACCCATGCCAGTGACAACAAGAGAATCAAATACACACATGCATGTACCATGCATTCACAAACCAGTGAGGAGATCACACATGGAACATGTTACCTGCAAGTCTTCCTCTTCAAGTCGCTTGATACAACTTTTCCTTTCTTTTCGTTTGCTTTCCTTGTCCTTCCTTTTCCTTCCTTTTCATACTTGTTTCCTTTCTCCTCTTTGTGCACTTCTCTCCGTTATGAAACCAACTCACAAAAAGATATAAATGATAGATAAACACCTTCAAAATAAGCCTCTTCGAGGGGGAAACCCCCTTTATATTACACAAACGAACAATTCTTGGATGTACAAATGACAAGACCTCCTTTCTATACATAGGAGTGTAAGGGGTCATAATATAATCAGAGCCGACATAACAATAATAATGTAAGGGCACAATAATAACAATAGTGGGCTTCTATGGTGCACAATAATAACAATTTGGGGACTACATGGGCACAACAATGTAATAATGGGGTTGTATTAATAACAATAAGGGGTTACACTAGTAGTATAGGGACCTAACATGCCCCTCTCCTTAAAAATGTGTTGTACTCAACACTTGCATATTTCTTGATGCTTCTGTATAAAATTATTTTCCTCCCATGTGGAATATTTAGTGGGTAGGTTCTTCCACTTGATGAGATACTCTCAAATTGATCGATTTCGTAGTTGTCAAGTTCTTGTTTCTATGACTTCTCTAGGTTCCAATATGATCCTTCCTCGTCATGTTCTGGAGATATTGTTTGAACTGGGATCTTTTGCAACTTTTGAATGAGTGGCCACACTTCTTCATCCTTCTACCATTCATCTATTGCTTCATTTATCCAATCTGGTTGGATAATAGAAATAGCAAAAATCAATGCTTCCACACCCTCATCCTTTCTTGAGAGTGCACCTGCAACAACATTTTGATTCCTTTTTTTGTAGATGATTTCAAGGTCATAACCCAACATATTTGTGACCCATTTTTTCTGTTCTTCTAAAGATAATCTTTTTTCTAAAAATTATTTAAGACTATCATGATCCATTTTTACCTTTAAGTGTCTTCCCATTAGGTAAGGTCGCCATTTCTTAAGTTCATGTAGTGTTGCCAACATTTCCTTCTCATAAAGAGCTTGCTTGAGATGTAGCCATAAAAATGACCAATCACCTACATCAAAACTTATTTCACTACACTATTGATATGCTTGTTAATTCATTCGATTTTGCACCAAAGTGGCATTATCCTTTAAAAGTTGGAGAACTTCTTGTTGATACTCAATGTGATCTTTCACTACTTGAATCTTTTTCTTCTTGATACATATTTCTATCTTGAGAGTTTGAGGAGTAGTAATTTCTTCCAATGCATTACAAGATATGGTTGGATTCATTTCTTGTTGCTCGATGTGACTTTTCACTTCTTAAACATTTTTCTTCTTGATATGTCCTTCTATCTTCAGAGTTTGAGGAGTGGTAATTTCTTCCAATGCATTACATGATATGGTCAAATTCATTTCTAGATGCTCGATGTGATCTTTTACTTCTTGGACATTTTTCTTCCTGACATGTCCTTCTATCTTGATAGTTTGAGGAGTGGTAATTCTGGCCAATGCATTACAAGATATGGTCAAATTCATTTCTTCTTTCTCGATGTGATATTTCACTTCTTAAACCTTTTTCTTCTTGATATGTCCTTCTATCGTGAGAGTTTGAAGAGTGGGAAGTCTTGCCAATGCTTTACAAGATATGGTTGGATTTATTTCTTCTTTGTCTGGGGTTGGTTCCTGGTGTATATTGTCTTCTTTTGACATTTCTTGATCCTTTTCATCCTCATCTTCACAATCAATGTAAAATAATTTCTTCTCAGCACACTTATGACCTTTAATGTATTTGTTATCACAATTGTAACAAAGCCCTTTTTCTCCTTTTTCTTCCAATTATTGTGGTGTAAACCTTGTAGGTTTTGGAAGGCTAGGAGGAACAACACTTACATCGTTATAGTTGTGAGGGGTAGAATTCCTTGTTGCCATAATTTTTCTTTCCACTTTTCTTTCCAACCTGAATGCATTCTCCAATGAATCAAGTTCCCAAAGACGAACCTCATGTTGAATGTTATCCTTTAAAGTCCTTATGGAGACATCAATCCTCCACTTCTCTGGAATATCATATTCCCTTATATTCAATTTTTGAAATTCCTCAATGTGCTCTTCCATTGAACACTTTTGTTTGAGATTTATCAATTGGATAAAGAAGGTGTTTCTCTTTGTGTCCTCATAATGTGCTATCATTTCCTCCGTGAAAATTGACCACATAACAAGTGGTTTACAAGAACAAAGCCCTTTATACCATAAAAATTGATCTAGTTTTAAATATGAATATGCAATACATACCTTTTGTAATAGTTGCATCTCATGTAGATCAAAATATTTCTCCATCTATAGTATCCAATTTACTGGATCCTTGCCATAAAAATTCCTCATATAAACTTTTCTTGATTTTAGAAGATCAATATTTATAAAACGACTGTAACTCTGTAGTTTTAGATCTCCAATTTTTGAAATTGTGTTCTGCAGTAGCTCTCTGAGTCTTCTTTCTAACCCCACAAGTTAGATCAAGATTGGATTCTGCAAGGAAAAGTTATGTTAAATATCCCATGATGACCTGATTATAGACTAGTTCAGTAGAGGGAACTTGTACGAAGTTCCATGTGTCACTATTCAATCTTAGGTTTCGAAACCTCTACTCAACAAACTATAGTTCGTTTTCTTTTTGTCACTTTTTATGAAATTCAAATGAGATGCTTTGAGAAAGAGTTACAATTATTTTCCCAAGGTCACTTGTTTGGGATGTAATTCAAGGGCCTTCTGAAACCCTAAATGTGTTGGACTGTATCTCCAAAAATATAGAGAAACAAGATCTAAAATTCATGCCCAAGCTTCACCACAATGTTGGCTCAAATGGGTTTTAATTTTAAAGTTTTAACCTTCATAGAAAATGAATTACAGAAAAAATTGCACGATGACCTGTTTGCGATGAATTACCCAAAATTCCTCAGATCATGTATCTGAAAGTATAGCAAGACAAGAGATGAAATTTGGATGTGAGGTTCAGAACGATTGTGGCTCAAATGGGTCTTTTTGTTTAGCTTCTGAAACATTGCAAAAAGAAAGCTATAGCGAAAATTCCATGATGACCTGTTTAGAGCAGCGAAACCCTAGAATCCAAAGCTCTAATGCCAAATGTTATGAAACCAACTCACAAAAAGATAGAAACGATAGATAAATACCTTCAAAATAAGCATCTTTAAGGGGGAAACCTCCTTTTCATTACAGAAATGAACAATTCTTGGATGTACAAATGATAAGACCTCCTTTCTATATATAAAAGTCTAAGGAGTCATAATATAATTAGAGCCAAGATAACAATAATAATGTAAGGGCACAATAATAACAATAGTGGGCTTCTATGGGGTACAATAATAACAATATGGGGACTACATGGGCACAAGAATATAATAAGGGGGTTCTACTATAACAATAAGCGATTACACTAGTAGTATAGGCACCTAACACTCTCTCTCAAACTAATTACCAAGACAAATTGACAAAAAAGTTGTGAATTCATCCCTAGAAGCCTTTTTATCATTGAGGCCTTGATTTTTTTCATTTTCCTCTATTTTTCCTTATTTTCATTATGATGCAATATGTGACCTTTCATCTCTCTTTTCTCCTATTTTTCTTTATTTCATAAACAAAATTCCAACTTATCCTCTTTGCCTTTTCATGTGCCTCTTCCAATTTCCCTCAGCCATAATAAAGTAAATGAACACCGACTAGGATGTTTTTCCCAACAATCAGCTTGGAATAATTGTCCCGTGACCTTGGTCTTATTTTATCTTTATTAACATTATTACATGAACTATTAACCCATGCCTGTTACAGACCCCCCACCCTTAGGGGAACACCATCCTCAGTGTTTAATGACACATTTGACCAACACGACTGTTGTAAACCAAAACATACTTCCCATGAAGCTTTATAGCCTAACTCAATGTGGTATTTACAATGAAAAACCTATTGAAAAGAAAAAACAACATGACAAACATGAAAACATGACAACCATACTTCTTATTAGATCTTTATAACATAGCTCAATGCAGTACTTACAATAACAAATATAGATAAATATGTACATATACCAAAACTCATTTTCCTCAACCAGCAAATAATCAAGGATACATAGCCTGCATCTGATCATTCATCTCCCATGTAGCTTCATTGGGCCTAAAGTGCTTCCACTACACTTTAACTTACTTGATTCCTCGGTTCTTGAGCATGAGTTGTTTCCGCTGTAAAATGCACTAAGGTTTTAGCTAGAATTCTGCTTTTGGATCCACCTATAATAAAATCTAGTCAATCACATGATCAACACATTTCAGATATATTTTAGGCAATGACACATCGAAAACATCATGGACTTTCATTGTTGGGGGCAGTGCAGTCCTCTCAAGAACCTCGAAATTCCCACATTACCGAGGTGCCAACCTAGAACATGATCTAATCCTCGAGGATCTCCTCTTGGGATTGATACACAAGTGCACATCATCCCCAACATGAAACTCCTTAAATTCCATATGCTTACCTACATAACTATTATGTCTATCCTATGTTTCCTTTAGATTCTTTTTTATAAATTGTATTTCTTGTTCCATTTATGCTAACAGGTCTAGTCCAGTCAGTACATTGTTCACTCAATCAATCTAACTGATAGGAGTATTACAACTCTACCCATGAAATGCCTTAGACAGAATCATCCTCAATGACATATGATAACCATTGTTGAAAGAAAACTCGACCAATGGAAGATTCTCCTCCCACACCCTTTTTTGGTGCATAACATACATTATCAACATGTCCATCATAACCCTATTGACTGTCTTTGTATTTCCATCTCTCTGCAGATGATAAGTTGTTCTAAAGGACAACTTTGTACCCAAACATGCAAATAAATCCTTCCAAAACTTTGAAGTGAACTTGGAATATTTGTTAAGTATAATCTTCTTAGGAATACCATGCAATCTCACTATCTCCCTGATGAAGACCTTTGCTACCTCACTAGCTGAATTAATAGACTTAACAGGAGTGGAGCTATCCTGGTCAACCTGTCAACCACAACCATGATAGAATCATGTTGTCCATATTTTCTCTGGAAACATGTGATGAAATCCATGGAAATAACCTCCCATTTGCATTTTGGAATCTAAATTGACTGCAATAAACCACTTGGATTCTTGCACTATGATTTTACTCATTGACAATCCAAACAGCTTGCGATGAACTCATCTACCTCTTTCTTCAGATTTGACCAACAGTATAATTTATTTATAGATGTTAGAGTTTTTTGATATCCTAGATCACCTAAATACAACTTAGCATGAAATTCCCTCAAAATAAGCTTCTTGATCTCACTACTTCCCAACACATAGATTTTGTCCCTAAATCTGACCAAACCATCTATCATGAGATGATAATCCACATCCTCATCACCTATACCCTTTTTTTGTAACATGTTTTTAAACTACCTGTACATGTCATCCTATTGTCCTACCTAAAATATTTGATCCTGTGATTTTTTACCATATGTACTCATAGGTTTGATGTGATTTACATATACTCTTCATATAATAGCATCAACAACCCCATTATCTTGACCCTTAACTTACCTGATCTCAAATTCAAACTCACTAAGCATAACCAACAATCTAGCTTGCCTGAAATTAATATAAGGGTTTTCAAGAAAGTATCTCATCCTACTGTGATCACTCATCAACACAACCTCCTACCAAGAAGATAATTCCTCCACATCTTCAATGTGTGAATGATTTCTACCAACTCAAGGTCATGAGTCACATAGTTTTTCTCATACTAATTTAGTTTACTTAACTCCTAGAATATCATATGTCACTCCTACATCAAGATTCCAACAAGTCCTCTCTTGCAAGCATCTATAGATACCAAAAACTCTTTATCTAGATTTGCAATCTTTAGAACTGGAGCATTTGTAAGAAACTACTTCAACTGATCAAAACTAGATACACATTCCCCTATCCATTAAAATTTATTTCCTTTCCTCTGCAATGATGTAATAGGATAGGAAATCGATGAGAAATCTTGATGAACCACTTGCAATAACCTCCTAACCCCATGGTTAATTTGACCTCCTCAACATTCCTAGGGGTTTCCCATTCAGCGATAGCTCTTACCTTTCTAGGGCCCATTGTTATACCTTCCTTAAAAAAAAAATGTCCCAATTAATGTACATCTTTCTAAAAGAAACTACATTTACTAAGCTTTGAATTCAACAAATTCTCTCTTATCAATCTAAATACTCCTACAAAGTATTCAGTGTGCTCTTTCTCTTGTTTAAAAAATATCTATATATTATCAATGAATACAATCATAGAGTTCTCTAGATAAGGACGCAACACATTATTCATCACACACATGAAAGTAGCTGGAGCACTAGTCAAACCAAAAGCAACCACAACAAAACTCATCATTTCCATACTTGGCTTGGAACGAAGTCTTCTATATGTCCTCTTCCTTGATATGTACTTGATGTTAACGTGATCTCAAATCAATATTTGAGAAAATTATTTCTCCCTTCAAGTGGTCAAACAATTAATCAATCCTCGACAATGGATACATGTTGTTCATTGTAACCTTGTTAAACTACCAGTAATTAATGCATAACCTGAGAGTTGTTGGGTGTGGAGCCTAATAATCTTCTTTATTTAGAGGTATCACCACATTGGACCCCAGTTCTTAATGTGGCAGCAACACCGCCCGTAAAATGTACGCTACAAGGGGGGTCCAGGGGGGCGGCTGTGATCTTTGGGAGCCCTCCCTGGTCGGGGATCAGTAGAAACACCCCTAAAGCTAAAAATAGATGTAAAAGTTGCTTGTAAAATGTTGTAATTTCATAGCCAATCTAGGTTGTTCATTAGGTGGAGATCCGATGGTAGAATTTATGTTTAATTTAGGGTTTTTTTCCCTAGAAGGTAATACCTGGCTATATCTGAGTGAATTGTATTGCACCTATGTAGTTTGGTATACTAAGAGAGAAAGAGAGAGGATATTGTGTGAGAGCACAGAGGGAATCACAACAAATCTGTTATAGGTTGTATCTCTTCATTTTGCTAGATAATATAAAAGGAAGGACTAGTTGTTTCTCCATGGACATAGCCCAAATTAGGTGAACCACGTATATATGTGTCTCTATTGTTTTATGCATTTTCAGTGGTTATATTTCTATAATATATTTTGTGTGTTCCATTTCTCTGTAATATATAATTTTCTAACAAGAGTACCATCCTTATTTTTCACAAACAACACTGGTGCACTGCAAGGTGACACACTTTGCCTAATGTATCCATGTCAAGCAATTCCCTTATCTGCAACTTCAATTCCACTAACTCTTGAGTGCTCATCTTGTAAGGTGCATTTGATGCTGGTGTTTCTCCTTGTAACAAGTCAATCGAAAATTCAACTTCCCTATGATGTGGAAACTCTGATATATCTGTTGGAAATACATCTTGAAACTACTGCAAGAGTGGGCACCTCTTCAATTCTTCTACATCCTCAACATCCACAATTTTATCACTAAAAATATGCACTACAAATAATACACACCCTTTGCTACAACTATGCTTTCCATGCATAATTGTAACCATTATCATTGGTGGAGGCTTCTTCTTACCCTACAATATTCTCTATTCTCCATTGTCATCCAAGCACTCAACAGTGTTTTCATAATAATCCACCTTAGTCCTGTGAAGGTACAACCAATCCATACCCAAAATCATATTGTATGATCCCAAAAGTAGCACATTCATGTGCATTGATGTAGGCATACCATTCAACTCAAATGCACAACCTCTTACCGAATGATGAACTCTTTTCTTGGTACCTATAGCCAACTACACCAACCAAGACTCTGAATGCACTTATTTTCTCAAACCACACTTATCCATGAGGTCAGCATTAACATAAATATGATTAGATCTACGGTTAATAAAAATAGAAACAACTCGATCGCTGAGCTTACTTTCCATCTCAATAATAGATGCCTAGTGATCTTCCTGCTTGTTATCAAATTCTACATAGATCTGAGGAATGCTCTGCCCACCAACCCCAACTATTTGTGATTCCTAAACACTGTAGTTCTAGGGCCTACCACCATGACAAGACAGAAAATCCTTTTTGATATGATCTTTGCCACATATCCAACACTATAACTATCTCCTACCATCACCTCTATTTTACTTCTCTCTAGGATGTGGTACATGTCCCTTATCTATAGCATTAAATTTCTTGTAAGGAGAAATATTATCTTTCTCACCTCCATCCTGAGGTATTTTTCACTTTAGTGGACATTTACCTTTAGTCTTATCAATACCTTTCAAACCCTACTTAGACTAAGACTTACAACAATGTTTCAACTTTCCAATGACTTCCTCTAGTGACCGAGGATCATCATACTCAATATGATCCTTAAAATCTAAAGGAGTCCACTAACAAATCTCTGAACTTATGTTTTCTCATCCTTAAGATACGAAACATACCTCAACAACTCCGGGAACTTATGCATGTTCACCTTATCTGTCATCAATACCATCTTTAGCTCATAAAACGCCTTGGCCTTACTATCATAATAACTCTTTGATAAGTATTCCTTCCTAAAGAGTCTCTTGAATTCATGCCAACTCAACTGCTCTATCGTGATGTCTTTGACATGCTTCACATATTCCCTCCAGATGTCTTCTTTCCCTTTCAGACTAAAAATAGCTATCTTGGCCTTCATTTTCTCTGTGTAATCATGTAGCTCAAAGCACTTCTTCATCCTAAGTAATCATTCGTCTGCATCTACTAGTTTCTTCAGTTGTCCTTCAAATGTAGGTGGCTTGGCTTTCTTCAACTCATCCAGAAAATCTCCCCTAGCACTCCCCCTACAAGGAATATATTGATGATGACCTTCATACTTGTTTGAACCAGAACTAGAGTAGAACCCATGTCCATTGCCTCTCCTATCAGGTGTATCCAGGAACATGTCATCTCTAACTGTGTCATCCTTGTCTGACCTCTGCCCACCATGGGACCTACTACCATATGCCCCATTATTCTTGTCCTCTTGTCTTTAATTGATCTGTGGTTGTCCCTATCATTGCAATTCTGAAAAACTTTGAAGGACAACTTCATTGACCTATGCTTGTTTCTCCTATCCTTGAACAAGTCTTTCATCTGACCTAATGATCTTGTCATTATCTTCTTTGCAACCTCTAATTTCTACCTTTAGACTTCATAATGTGTCTATTATATCAAGAGAGTACTCATCTCTTCATTGGTCATTTGATATTTAAGGAGCCTTGTGAAATGTAATCCACCATTTTACTGGTCATCTTGGATCTTTTTCTTCATGAAAACATACCATGTCACATAAACCAAATATAAACATAATCAACATACCTCAACAAAGTTCAGGGGAGGCTATCTTCTCTGCAAAATCAACCATATTAGCAAGATACATGTATATACATAATCATATCAATATACTAACATCATGCATGATAATACCAACTACATACCATGACCTCATGCATGACAACCATAACCATGACAATGCATGCATAACCACCATATAGACAAATGACATGCATGCATGAAAAACACATTCTTCCCATCTAGTCCAAGTATTTGAACCATCCTTTAATACCAATCTATAAACACCCCTCCCACATTTACCCAAATTCACTGCCTTTCCAAGGTAAACATGAGAGGAAGAGATATTATGGCATGACTCAACCTCCTAGGTCCCATTAAGGAAGTGGGGCCAACTACTGAGGAAAAACTGATATCTCACAACATCCTACAGGACTACATGACACTCATAGGCTGAGAAGCCATAGGAAGTGACCAAACCCTAATCCATACCCCTCCTTCTCTATCTTGGGCCCTTAACCACATCCATAACAAGACATCCATGTGGTTGGAATCCTCCAACCGCATGCACAAGCTTACATCCATGTGGTTGCAAACTAATTTTTCTCTTTAAGAGCATGTCGTCCTGAGATCTTACTGTAAATTCCATGTCAACCTTCAAAACACTACCCAAAACTCAATGAGACTTCCTAGAATGATAAATAACATTAGGAAAAAACCATTATTACTAAACTTGATCAAATACTTGATCTAACTAGGCCTAACCATGAAAATCATTTCATCAAACATATTGAGAACATGTAATCTATAGGTTATGAATGCATATCTTAACATAGGGGTCTGATACTTATCCGAGAATCATGAAGAAGGTATAATTCCCTCTCATAGTAGCTACAACCAAATTTGTTGGCTCACACATTCATCAACCATTCATCAGCTAATTAATACATGTCAAGCACCATAACTAAAACCTATTATGAAACCATGCTTATAACTAGCATATAACCAAAATAATAACCATGATAGAACAACCATCAATTCCACATAATAACAAGTACAATCACTCATCAAAATAAAACAGGAAAAGAGATATTATTAACATATGAAATATCCAACCAACTTAGGGACTTCCATGTACTACCCAACTGTAGATTGAGTTGAACCAAATATTTCTTTCAGCGAATCACCCTCGTACCATATTCAAAGAATGAATGTGGGACTCAAGACAAAAACAACTAGGGCTTCACGAAGATTAAACTGCCTCTACCCTCATGCTCCTTTGATCTTGCTGAAATAGCCAAAGCTTCTCACAGATTAAACGACCTCCACCATCAGAATTTACCACAATATTGCCAAAAACCGATCAAGGGATTACTAGGACCAAAACAAGCGTGGATGCCTCATAATTTCTTCACCAATATGTTGACGAATTTTCTTGTTTCCACCCTCCATATTTCCTAAAATCTTGCCAAAGCATGTTAAGGGACTCTTAGGTCCTGTGGGAATTTTCCTAAGACAAACTCACTTGGTTCCAAAATCATCTAGAAATCCAAATCTCAACCAAATAAAAGAACCCCGTCACACCATGGCTATCTAGAAATGGAAATTCATGGCTTAAACCATTGTCACAACTAGAGAAACCCATGACAATGACAACAAGAGAATCAAATATACACATGCATGTACCATGCATTAACAAACCAGCTAGGAAATCACACATGCAACATGTTACCTACAAGTATTCTTAATGAGGTTGTTTGATCCAACTTTTCCTTTCTTGTCCCTTGTTTTCCTTGTCCTTCATTTACCTTCCTTTTCATTCTTTCTTGCTTTCTCCTCTTGGAGCTCTTTTCTTTCTGAAACCAATTCCCAAGCCAAACTAAAAAAAAAATGTGAATTGATCCTCAAAAGCCTTTTTATCATTGAGGCCTCTATTTTGTTCATTTACCTCTCTTTTTCCTTCAATTTCCTTCTCATGTGATATGTGACATTTCATCTCCCTTTTCTCCTATTTTCCTTTATTTCATAAATAAAATGTCAATTAATGCCTATTTTCCTTTTCCAATGCCTTTGTTAATTTTTTTTAGCCATAATAAACCAAATGAACACCCATTAGCATGTTTTTCCAAACATTTAGCTTGGAATATGTGTCCCATGACCTTTCTCTTATTTTGGCTTTATTAATTTTATTACATTAAATTTTAACCTAGGGTTGTTAGAAAACCTGTTACAGTCCTTATAGACCTAGGTTCTAATCAGATTTATGTGTCACTTAAGGTAGTAGAAAGTTGTTATTTAACAAAATAAAAACATAAACACTACATGGCTAATGAAACTATGGCTAAAATTTGCAGCTTAGGGATGAATTTCATTTTTTAAAATTTTACGTTTGACAATTCTATAGTGGATTTCTAAAATTAGAAAGTCATGTCTAGCATCTCAAATATGACATTCCAAAAATAGTAAATAACCTTGCATCAATTGGTAATCAATTATAATTGATGGAAAATCACTTAACTTATGATTAAACAATCTGAATATTTCAATCTTGACTTAATCATAAATGTTATTATTATTATTATTATTATTATTATCCCCTTTATGATATTATTATATTATTTTTGAAAAGAAATTCAAGTCGCTCAATCATAAGACTCAATCATCTCATATGCAACTCACCTGAATTAATGCATATGTTACTCCCTCTCTTAATGGATACATTGCACTCTCTCTTGCGCACTAGTTAAAGGCATGACATATTATTCTTACACTCATTGAAGGCATGTCATAAATGATTCATCTTACACACTCTTTAAATCATATGATACACTCTCTCTTAAATGCATAAGTAACAAAGGCATTTTTACCTCTCCTTAATGGCATGATTTACACTTCCTCAAAGGGCTTGAGTTACACTCGTCAAGGCATTTGAGATTCCTCCATTGAAGGCATGCATTACCTCTCTCCATAATGGCTTAAGTTACTCTTTCCCATTTGGCATATGAATTGTCTAAGGAATGCTCCTCCTCTATGGCATGAATTCATTGCTCCTCCTATTTATATGTGACTCATATCTTCTCCCCTCAGAACTTGTGCATTATGAAAGAAGGGTTTGAACTTGAGAGAGAGAGTTGGAGAGACTTGAAGAAGATTGTGAGAGATAGACTTTGAGAGTAAGAGAAAAACTTGAAGGTTGATTCAGTGTTTGCATTAATTGTTTGTACCAGTGATCTTCATATTAAAATTCGTTCATATTTCTATGAACTTACTCATTCTCTTGACCTCTCATTGTACTTCATATCTTTATTGAACAATTTATATCTAATAGGAGAAGAAACTAGTTGGGTTTTCCCCTTGTGGTTTCTTCCCTAGACATTAGACCTAAATTCTCTACGTCTCATTCTATTCTTAGATATATTCTATTCTGAATTTGATTTATGTTCCATCTACAATTGCTTAACTAATATTGTAGCTTAAACAATTTTTGTAATAAGTAATTTTTATGGCATAGAACATTAGAATTTCAATATCGTATCAAAGCTTTGGTGAAGGGAATCCCAAGAAGATAAGATTTGTCACTTCTTATTTGTTGCTGAAATAAGTAGTCCATAGTTGTTGCTCCTTCCCTGCTGCTAAAATCCTATTTGCTACACCTTCCTTACTACTGAAATATTATTTGTTTCTCCTTCCTTACTGCGTAAATGTTATTTTCTACTACTTAATTACTGTTGAAATCTTATTTTTTGATCCTTACTTGCTGCTTTGAAGAAATTATTTGCTACTCCTTTGAGGATCTTGCTGCTGAAATTTGTTTGACTTGATCAATATGTCTTATTCTTAATTGAAGAATGAAGAGACGTTTAATAATTATTTGAATGATAGTCCATGGAAGGAAAGATTGGGCTTTACTCTTGAATAACATGATGTAATAGAGTATGTGGAAGGTGAGGTAGCAGAGCCACCAGAAAATTCAAATGTCGTTGTCAAGGACAGATATAACAAAGGAGAATTCAAGGCTAAGAAGATTATACTTGATTCTCTTGGAGACCATTCAAGTATAATGCAACAACCTCGGGTTCAAACTTCAGGTAATAAATTTAATAAAGGAAAAATAAGACCAAGGTCATGGGACACATATTCCAACTTCAATGTTGGGAAAAACACCTGATTGGTTGTTCATTTGGTTTATTATGGCTAAGGAAATTGGAAAAGGGTTTCAAAAAGAAAAGACACATTAATTAGCATTTTTATTTATGAAAATAGAGGAAATTAGGAGAAGAGGGAGGTGAAAAGTCAGGTTTGCATGAGGAGAAAATTGAAGGAAAATTAGTGGAAATTGAAGAAAATAGAGGCCTCAATGATAAAAAGGTTTGTGAGGATAAGTTCACAACCTTTTTTTAATTCATTTTTGGATCTTTCTCTTTTATCTCCTATTCCTTGACACAAGCATTTGCGAAGAACTCTAGCATTAGAGAAAGGAAGGTAAAGCAAGGAAAAGAAAGGAAAGGAAAGCAAGAATAAAGAAAGGAAAAGTTGGATTAAGCAACTTCAAGACAAATACTTGCAGGTAACAGGTTGTATGTGTGATTTCCTAGATGGTTTTTGAATGCATGGTACATGCATGTGTGTATTTGGTTCTCCTTCTTTCATTGACATGGGTTTTACCAGGTGTGACAGTGGTTTCGACCTTGCCTTACATTTCTAGATAGCCATGGTGTGATGAGGTTCTTTCATTTGGTCGAGCTTTAGATTTCCAGATGGTTTTCAAACTGAGTGAGGTGGTCTTAGGAAATTTGTAAGGGCCTAGGAATCCCTTAACTAGTTTTGGCAGGATTGTGGTAAAGCTTGAGGGTAGAGACCGTAAAATTCCTCAAGGTAATGGCGAACAAATTCTAGGGCATCCAAGCTTATTTTGGACCTAGTGATCCCTTAGCCATATTTGGTAGGATTGTTGTAAATCTTCACAATTTATGTTAATTTTTTGGGCCTAGTGATCCCTTGATTTGTTTTGGCGAGATTGCAGTAGAGCCTGGTTGTTTATGTGCTCATTGAGCCTAGAAATCCCTTGACCTATTTTAGCGAGATTGCTGTAGAGTCAGAGAGTGGAGGTGGTTTAATCTCTAGGAATCCCTTGTTGTTTTTGTTTTGAGTCCCAAATTCATGCTTGGAATATGGCACAATGGTGGTTGGATAAAAGAAATATTTGGTTCAGCTCAATTTATGGTCAAGTGGTACGTGGAAGTCCCTAACTTTGTTGGCTTTTTCATATGTTAATAACTTCTCTTCTCCTCTTGTATTCCATTAATATGCACTTGTTATTATGTGGCTTTGATGGTTATTTTATCATGGTTATTATTTCGGTTATATGTTGGTTATAAGCATGGTTTCATAACAAGTTCTAGTTATGGATCTTGATCTGTTTCGTTTATTAATGAATGGTTAATGAATGTATGACCTAATGGATGTTATTGTAGCTAATATGAGAGGGAATTAGAACTTCTTGATGATTCTCAGATAAGTATCAGACCCCTATGTTCAGATATGCATTCATGACCTACTGATTCCATGTTTCCAATATTTTTCATGAAATCACTATCATGATTCAATTTTAATTAAATGGTTGTGTCATCATGTTAGAAATTATTATGGAAAGATTCACTGAGTTCTAGGAAGTCGTCTGGGGGCTGACCTAAAAATTAGGCTTAGAATTTAGGACTGCATGCTCTAAACTAGACATTTTGGGCCGCAACCACTGGGATGCAAGCTATACATGTCGTTAGAGGCTCCCAACTACATAGATGCTTTATTGTGGGAACAACTAAAGGATTGGGACAAGGGAAAGGTGGTCCAGCTCAGGATTTTGCCACTTGGGGTTGTTTCTCGGCCTATGACTGACTTGTAGACCCTATAGGATTCTTTGAGATGTTAGTTGGTTATTAGTTGTTAGACCCACTTCATTAATGGGACTGAGGAGGTTGGGTCATGTCATAGTAGCTCTTCATCTCATGTTTACCTTGGCAGGATGGTGAAAGTGGGTACATATGGGAGGGGTGGTTACAGATTGGTATCAGAGCAAAGTTCAATACTTGAACTAGTTGGAAAGATGTATGTTTCATGCGTGCATGCCAATGTCTATATGGTTGTTATGTATGCATTGTCATGGTTTTGGTTTTCATCCATAAGGTTGGTATATTGATATGATTATATATATACATGTATCCTGTTAATTTGGACTTATTTTGTAGACGAGATAACATCCCCTGAACTTCACTAAGGTATGTTGATTATGTTTATATTTGGTTTATATGACATGGTATATTTGTAGGAAGAAGAAGGTTAAATATGATGTAGTATACCTAGGGGGGATAATATGGAGTACAAAGGGAGGTACCCAAGGGAATAATGTAATCATGGGATGGGCCATAGTAATAAGTAAGGTGGTTAGCCCGTATCATGTAAGGGACCACAAGTAGTTACCAATAATGTAATAAGCCCATGGTATTAGATATATGGTATTGAGCTAACCATGGTAATGACCCATGGTATTGTATGTATGAGGCCTATATAGAGGCTAGAGATTCCTCATTGAGAGATATCAAGGATTATTGTGTGAAAAGGCATATGGCTTGTGGAGTGTTCTCCTTCCTTAAGGAGTGAATGTATGGTGTTGCCCTACCTTAAGGGTTGGATTAATAAAGAAGAATTTCTATCTATATTCAGATCTTATTTCTTGGGTTTATTTGCATTGTCTTATACTTTTAGATCAGACATATAACAAATGGTATCATAGCTATAACAAGTGGTATCATAGCACTTTCTTGGGCAAAGTGGAAAATATTTTTTTTCTTATTTTTGCAAGAATTTTTTAGGGCAGCGAGTTTGCAGATCATATATGTATGTTTTGGTGCAAAATCTACAAAATATAATTGTAGATCTAGATTTTCTGTGAAAAAATACCCAATTTGAAGAAAAGAATTAGCCGAATTGGAGTCTGAATGAAGGAGATCTCGCTGATTTAAAAATCAGTGCTGTTGTAGAATTTTTTTGGGCGGCGAGTTTGTGGAGTAGATCTGTATGTTTTGGTGCAAAATCTACAAAATCTAATTGCAGATCTAGATTTCTTGTGAAAAAATACACAAATTAAAAAAAAAAAAATCAGTCAAATCAAAGTTCGGATGAGGGAGATATCGTTGATTTAAAATCAGCTCTTTTTTAAGAATTTTTGGTGATGGCGGGAGAGTTGTAGCGTGGATCTAAAATTCCAGTGCCTAGATCGGGATTTTTATCACATGGGAAGATGCAGAATGGTCATTCCATTTCTAAAAATAGGACATAATAAATATTCTAAGCAATATTGACTAAATTGCAACCACTCTAAATTTTCACCAAGTAAGTGATTGTTTTCGTGATGTTTAGCAAGATGCTTTTTACAGGAAAAGATAATGGTCCTACTATTAAAGAATTCATAGCAAGAGAAAAGTCGTTATATCAAAAAATTTGGAGATTTTTCCTAGGGCTTGGTATGAAAGATGAGGTTTCCAAATGGTGGTTCTCACTTAACTGCAAGCCGTGGCTCAAACTTTCAGATGAAGAATTTGAAAGACTCCTTTTAGACAAATAGTCTCAGGCTAGAAAACAAGATAAGGAGAAACATGTGGGGTTATTTCCTACCAGTATATCCTTATTGCAGGTTCATGGATTGATTCAAAAGGAGAAAATCATTGTGTCTATAAATCCGAGTTTCAAGAAAAATCTCAGAAATGTCAACTTGGCAAAAAAATCACAAGTGCCAGCGAAACACATGGAGCACACACAGGTTAATAATGAGTAGGTGCAAGTTTATAAAGATTTCAAGATTTCTATGGACAAGTATGTATTGCATTCTAATTTTTATGCTTCAAATATGGCTAATGATGATGTTGTTTTGGGATACCTGTGGATGGAACCGGTGGGTACTATAAATATTAATGTGCAGAAGAAATTCCTGAAGCCCTGGTATAAAAAGAAGAAGATTACATTACAGGATATTTCCATCAATAAACAGGCAGAGTCCACGGAGGCTAAAGCAGAAGATGTTCCGAGGACTGACATATCAGATGATGAGCCATTGATGGTGGACAACCAAACACAAATGTCAAACCAGGTATCGGAAAAATAGGTAGAGTCCAAGGAGGCTGCAGCAGGAAATGTTACATCAGATGACGATTCAGTTGTTGAAGTAATATTCGAAGATAAGAAACCACAACAGGCACCACAACATGTACCACATAACAATCAGGCTCCATTAGGTGGTAAATTCAAGAAAGATACGATGTTGGTTAAACCTACAGCATATCACCACCCACATCACCCAGCAAGAAAACAAACAACAAGATGGCAACAAATGAGCTACAAGGACAACAATCCCCACATGGCATATAGAGAGCGACGACGATCCACCTACTATACATCAACAAAGAAGAGCTATGAGGATCAACTTCCATCTCAAGTGAGCAAGGCACCAACGAGATCGAGAGTTCACCTTTTTGTTGGATGGCTAGATGCAAGTGCATGTACCAATGGACTACTCTTTTGGGTAGATGTTATTATTTGTGTTCTTCTCATGTTTCGGGGACGAAACATGTTAAGGGGGGTATAATGTAGTATACCTAGGGGGGATAATTTGGGGTACAAAGGGAGGTACCCAAGGGAATAATGTAATAAAGGGATGGGCCATAGTAATAAATAAGGTGGTTAACCTACATCATGTAAGGGACCACTAGTAGTTAGCAATAATGTAATAAGCCCATGGTATTACATAGATAGTATTGAGGGAACCATGGTAATGACCCATGGTATTCTATATATGAGGCCTATATAGAGGCAAGAGACTCTTCATTGAGACATGTCAAGGATTATTGTGTGAATAGGCATATGGCTTGTGGAGTGTTCTCCTTCCTTAAGGAGTGAATGTATAGTGCTGCCCTACCTTAAGGGTTGAATTAATAAAGAAGCATTTCTATCTATATTCAGATTTTATTTCTTGGGTTTATTTGAATTGTCTTTTATTTTCATATTAGATCTATAACATATGACTAGCAAAATGTTGGATTATAGTTCACGAGACTCCCCTTACAGACCAGATGAGTAGCCAAAAGATGAGTACTCTATGGACGCATCAGACACATCGATAATTTTGAAGGCAAAGATAAGAAGTTTTAAAGAAGATAATGGCTAAATTATTTAGTCACAAAGGAGAATTTATAGGGAAAATGATAAGGAAGCATAGGTCAATGTAGTTATCATTCAGATTTTGTTAGACTTGCATAAACATGGAAAACCATGGATCAGTTATGGATAGGAGGACATGACTAATAGGGCATATGGTAGCAAGTCTCATGGTGGTCACAAGTCAAATAGGGATGACAGGGTTAGAGATGGTAGGTTCTTGAATACACCTAATAGGAGAGGCAATGTATATGGGTTCTACTCTAGTTTTAGTTCAAACAGTTATCATGTTCATCATCTCTATCATCGTTATCGGAGGAGTCACAGAGGATATTTGTCAAATGAGTTCAAGAAAGAAAAGAAACCTACATTTGATGGAGAGTTGAATAAACCAAAAGATGCAGAGGCATGGTTGCTTGGAATGAAGAGGCTCTTGAGCCACATGATTAAATAAAGAACATGAAGGTTAGGATCACTATTTTCAGGTTCAAAGGGAAAGAAGACATAGAGTGGGAGGATGTGAAGCATGTCACATACATCAGGATAGAGGAGTTTAGTTGGCATGAACTCAAGGGACATTTTAGGAAGAAGCATTTATCATAAAGGTACTATGAAAGTAAGGCCAAGGAGTTCATGAACTCAAGATGGGATAGATGCCAAATGAGGAGTACACGAATATGTTCCTAGCATTGCTAAGGTATGTGTCATATCTTAACAATGATAAAATCAAAATTCAGAGGTTTATCAATGGATTACCATTAGAATATAAGGATCAAATTGAGTATGATGAGCCTTGGTCGCTAGAAGAAGTCATTGAAAAGTTGAAGCATTTTTATGAGAAATTGAAGCATAAGACTGACTCTAAGCAGGGTTGGAAAACAAATGACAAGAATAAATGTAAATGGCCACTGAAGTGAACAAGACCTTAGGATGGAGGTGAGAAAGAGAATTCTTCTCCTTATAGGAAGTTTAATGCATTTGAGAAGAGACATGGATCTTAGCCTCGAGAGCAGCAGAATAGAGGTGATGGAAGGAGACAATTGTAGTATAGGATATGTGGCAAGGAGTATCTCAACAAGGATTGTTAATTGTATCAAAATGGTAGACCTCATATATATAGTGCTAAGGAGGTGCATACAGTCGGGGATTTTGGACAAACTATTCCTGAATCTATGCAACATTGTATAGAAGGAAGGTGGATCACTAGGTGTATATCATTGTGATGGAAGGTAAGCTATGTGATCAGGTTATTTCCATTTTGATGTACCCTATATCTAATTATAGCTATGTTAACCATGACCCAGTGGATAGGTGTGGTTTGAGAAAACAAGTGGATGCAAAGACTTGGTTGGTGTGGTTAGCTACAGGTACTAAAAAAAGAGTTCCTTATTGGGTAAGATCTTGTGCATTTGTGTTGAATGGTATGCCTATACGAACATATATAAATGTGCCTCCATTGGGATCATATAGTATCCTTCTGGTTAGGGATAGGTTGAACCTTGACAAGACTATTGGTGCATTGTTATGAAAATGAAAGTGAGTGCTTGGATGATAATAGAGAAGAGAGAATATTGTAGTGTAAGAAGGAAAAATCACTTAGAATGGTTATAGTTATGCATGCAAAGCATAGTTACAGGAAAGTGCGTGTTTTGGTTATGGTGCATGTTTCTAGTTATAAAGCTAAGGATGTTGAGGATGTAGGAGTCTTGAAGAGGTACCCGATTTTATAGCAGTTTCTCGATGTGTCTCTAACAAAGATTTAAGCATTTCTTCCTCACAGGGAAGTGGAATTCTCTATTGAGTTGGTACTAGAGGCATCACTAGCATCAAAGGCACCTTAAATGGTGTGCAATCTAGAGATAATTGAATTGAAGTTGCAGTTGAAGGAAATGCCTGACAAGGGATACATTAGGATGGTACTCTTAGGTTGTGTGTTGATTACAGGTAGCTGAACAAGGTGATGATAAAGAACATGTACGCTTTTCCAAGGGTCGATGAGTTGTTTAATCAGTTGAAAGAAGCAACATTGTTCTCAAAGATTAATATGAGATTAGGATATGATCATGTACACATCAAAGAAGAGGACATCTACAAGACTTATTCCCAGAACAAGTATGGGCATTACGAGTTTGTTGTAGTTCCTTTTATTTTGACTAATGTTCTAGCTACTTTCATGTTTTTGATGAATAGTGTATTTTTCCCTTATCTAGATAAGTTTGTGATTATATTCATTGATAATATATTGATATATTCTAAGAATGATGAAGAGCATGCTAAACACCTAGAAGCAATATTGATATTTCTAAGAGAGCATCAATTATATGCTAAACTTAGTAAATGCAGCTTCTTTTACACATAGGTACATTATTTGGGGCATGTTGTTTCTAAGGAAAGTATAGCAGTGGATCAAGAAAAGATAAAATCTATCATGGAATGGGAAGCTTCTAGAAATATGGATGAGGTTAGATTATTCATGGGGTTAGAAGGTTACTACAGGAGGTTCATCAGGAACTTCTCATGGATTTCCTACCCTATAACATCATTGTAAAGGAAGGGAAATAAATTGCAATGGATAGAGGAATGTGTAACTATTTTTGAGTAGTTGAAGTAGTTGCTTAAAAATGCTCCAGTTCTAAAGATTGTAGATCCATATAATTATCAGTTTGTGGTTTGTACAAATTCTTGCAATAGGGGATTTGGTGGATTCTTGATGCAAGAGGGACAAGTACTATGCTTTGATTCAAGGAAACTAAATCAGCAAAAATAACTATTCAAGGAAACTAAATCAGCAAAAAAAACTATGTGACACATGATCCTCAGTTAGAAGTCATTATTCATGCATTGAAGATGTGGAGACATTATCTTCTTCGTATGAGGTTTGTGCTTATGAGTGACCATAATGGGCTAAGACACTTGTTTGACCAACCTAATTTGAGTGTCAAGCAAGCTAGATGGTTGGACACACTGAGTGATCTTGAATCCAAGATGAGGTACATTAAGGGAAAAGAGATTAGGGTTGCAAATGATCTTAGAATAAGAGTACAGGTAAATCACATAGTGGCTACCAGTACACATGGGACAGGTTTACAATATCAAATCTTATAGGTAGGACAACGGGATGATAGGTATAGGGAGTTTAAGCATAGGTTACAAAAACATGGTATAGGTGAGTAGGATGTGGATTATCATCTCATGATAGATGCTTTGGTCATATTTATGAATAGGCTCTATGTGTTGGACAAAAATGAGCTTAGGAATCTTATCTCATAATAATTTCATGTCAATCCATATTCATCTCATCCAAGATATCAAGAGACTCTAACAACAGTGAATAATTTCTATTATTGGTTGAACCTGAAGAAAGAGGTCACAGAGTTCGTCGCTAGATGTTTGGATTGTCAACAGGTAAATTACAGTGCAAGCATCCATGTGGTCTATTGCAGTCAATTATGATTCCAGAGTGGAAATGGGAAGTCATTTCCATAGATTTCATTACATGTTTTCCAAGAACATCTAGACAACATGATCCTATTATGGTTGTGGTTGATAGGTTCACTAAGGTAGCTCACTTCATAAACGTTAAGTCTACTTATTCAACTAGTGAGGTAGTACAGGTATTCATCAGGGAGATAGTGAGATTACATGGTATTGCTAAGAACATTGCTTCTAAAAGAGATACTAAGTTCACTTCCGGGTTTTGGAAGGAATTATTTGTAGGTTTGGGTATAGAGGTGGCCTTCACCAAAACATATCATCGATAGGTAGATGAACATACTGAGAGGGTCAACATGATTCACGAGGATATTTTGAGGATGTATGTTATGAACTAGAAAAGGAGGTGGGAGGAGTATCTTCCACTGGTTGAATTTGCTTACAATAATGAATATTAGGAGTCACTGAGGATGAATCTATTTGAGGAACTTTATGCGAAGAATTGTAATACTCCTATCAACTAGAGTGCTCCATTGAACAGGGTACTTATAGGACCCTACATGTTAGTAGGAATAGAACAATAAATGTAGGTTATAAAGAAGAATGTAAAGGTAACACAAGATATATGTAAGAGTTATAGAACTTAGCAGATCGAATTTAAGGATTTCTAGATTTGGGGGCATCTGTATTTATGAATCAAGCCCAAGAATAGCTCCATGAGGATTGGATCATGTGTGAAGTTGAAACCTTGGTATGGTGTGCCATTTGAGATCCTTGAGAGGATTGGACTAGTGGCCTACAGACTTGCACTACCTCTGACAATGAAATTCCATGATGTTTTCCATTTTTTGTTTCTTAAAAGATATGTGAAAGATGTTGATCAGGTGATTAATTGGTTTTTATTTTAGGTGGATCTAGAAGGATAATTCCAATTGGAACCTCATTTCATTTTGCAATGAAATCGAGCAATCGCTAAAGTTATAATGTGGTGGAATCACTTTGGGCCTAATTAAGCTACATGGGAGATGGATGATCAGATGTGCACTATGTATCCTTCGTTGTTCTTTGGTGAAGGAAAATGAGTTTTGGTATATGTACATATTTATGTATGGTTGTTATTGTAAATAATATAAGGAGTTGTGCTATAAATATCCAATAAGTGGTATGGTTTTCATGTTGTCATGTTTTCATGTTTGAATTTTCTTCTCATTAGTTTCTTCATTGTAAATACTGCATTGAGCTAAGTTATAAAGCTCCATGGCAAGTGTTTTTCTTTTTAGCAACCTTGTTGGTCGTAGGTGTCATAGAACATCAAGGATGATGTTCCCTTAAGGGAGAGGGGTATATAATAACCCTAGGTTAAAATTTCATGTAATAAAGTTAATGTTGGGTTGTGTTATATTCTTTCCACATAGTTAACTGGGGTTTGAGGGGTACTCGTAACCCCACTTTATGGGGTCCAGGGCAGCGCCCCAGAAAATTTTGGTTTTGGACCCTATGTTAGGTTGGGCAGACCCACCTATGGTTTTGTGCATG
>APFE030075093.1:81034-97893 GCA_000404065.3 Pinus taeda
ATGAGTAAGAAACAATCTGTAGTGGCACTATCAACTACAGAGGCAGAATACATGGTAGCCACTCATGCAAGCAAGGAAGTAGTTTGGTTGCAGAGATTGTGTTCAATTATGGGGTTAGTACAGGGAGCTATAAGGATTGACTGTGACAGCCAAAGTGCAATTTTCTTGGCAAAGAACCCTGCTTATCATTCAAAGACAAAACGCATTGATGTTCAGTATCACTTTGTGAGGGATATGATAGAAGACAAAAAGGTGTTGCTGGTAAAGGTGGACACTTTGAAGAATACTGCAGATGCATTGACAAAATCTGTGAGCTCTGAGAAGTTCTCTTGGTGTAGAGAAACAATGGGCGTTTTAGTGCTGGAAAAATGACTAAGCTCTCCTGTGGCCCCCTGTGGAAAGAAAACAACAAGTGGGAGATTGTTGGGTTGTGTTATATTCTTTCCATATAGTTAACAGGGGTTTGAGGGGTACCCGTAACCTAACCTAGGGTTATTATATACCCCTCTCCCTTAAGGGAACATCATCCTTGATGTTTTATGACACCTATGACCAACAAGGCTGCTAAAAAGCAAAACATACTTTCCATGGAGCTTTATAACTTAGCTCAATGCAATATTTACAATGAAGAAACTAATGAGAAAAAAATTCAAACATGAAAACATGACAACATGAAAACCATACCACTTATTGGATTGGCACGACCATGATTGGCTGAAAGAAATATTTGGTTAAGCTCAATCTCTAGTTGAGTGGAACTTGGAAGTCCCTGACTTGGTTGGATTTTGCATATGTTAATAATATCCCTTATCCTCTTATATTTCATGAAATTTGTACCTTTTATTATGTGGCTTTGATGGTTGTTCTATGGTTCCATAATAGGCTCTAATTATGGCTCTTGATATGTTTGATGTATTTATGAATGGTTAATGGATGCATGAACTAATAGATGTTATTTTAGTTATGATGAGAGGGAATCAGACCTTCTTGATCATTCTCAGATAACCATCAGACCCCTATGTTCAAATATGCATTCATGACTTATAGATTACATGTTCTCAATATGTCTCATGAAATGAATGTCATGATTAGGCATGGCTAGATCAGGTTTTTTATTCAAGTTTGATTGAATGGCTTTTTCATCATGCTAGAAATGATTCTAGAAAGTATCATTGAGTTCTGGGTAGCGGCCTAGAGGCTGAATTGGAAATTAGGCTTAGAATCTAGGACTGCATGCTATGGACTCAACATTTTGGGTTGCAATGATTGGGATGTAGCCTTATGCATGTGGTTGGAGGCTCCCAAACACACAGATGACTTTTTGTGGGAGTCGAGTTGAGGTCTCAAGGCAAGAAAAAGGAGGTCTAGCTCAAGATTTGGCCGCTTAGGGTAGTTTCTCAACATTGGGGTGACCTGTAGACCCTAAAGGATGTATTGAGATGTCAATTGGTTTTCAGTTGTGTTATAGACATATTTGGGCACTACAAACCCAATCACATATCTCAATAAACTAAGGGCTCTTAAACCCCTAAAAGTTTTGTTTCATACCCTGAAGGATTACGATCAACTGATTACATCATTTCTCAGAAGTTCCACCTGAAAAACCACTCAAAACTAGCCAAAACTAGACCATACAGACTGCTCCATGCTTAGAGTGTGATGCATACTGGCTGCTACACCGGCCAGGTGTGATGCATATTGAAAGAGCCTTCTGTAGGCTGTGATGGGCGAGAGTAGATAAATGGCATCGACAGTTTGCTAAGTGGAAACCCAGGGAATCTTCTAGAAACTGCTCATATGACACTTGCCTCTATGAATTCTCCCAAGGATGAGTAAGAGATCAATGAAATCTCCAAGTGGAACCAAGAACTATCAGTGAAATGACACTAATCGGAAACCCAGAAGCTGACTCACCCCTCTGCAAATATCTATAAATAGATCCCTCATCTGAGAGATCTAGAGGCTGGAATTTTGTAATTTGTAAGGAAGTGTTGTTGGTTTCTCTTTCAAAAGAGACATTGTATTGTTGGGTGATTTTGCTTTTCATGAGGTGAAGAGGGCTTTCATGTTGGGAGGATGATGTCGGATAAGATAGCTGGGTTGTAAACCTCTCTTCTATTTCTACTATCAATAACGTTCTTTGAGTTTTCCTCCATATAATCGTGTATTTGTGAATCTTGTTATTTGTAGATGCAATTGTATGGTTAATGTGTTTCTAAGTTTGCGTTGTTTATGATATCATAGATTGAGATGCTTTGATGGTGTTTTGCTGCTTTGCCTCTATAGGTATTCTCTAAAATGGGAAAAGTAGGAGAAGAGTGGTGAGCTCTATCAAGGGAGAGAGGAAACAAGCAAGGAGCCAAGCAAAAGATACAGGTTGGTCCTCCTTGCTTCTCTCTTATCTATCATACATAAAGGAAATCTTGAAGCATTTTGAATTACTTGTTTCTAAGATATCTACCCGTCTTAGTGGGACTAGCAGATTGAAAAGACACTAGTTTTCCCGGAAACAAGTTGTCGGCCCCATTTCCTTAATGGTACCTAGGAGGTTAGGTCATGTCATAGTAGCTCGCTATCTCATGTTTACCCCAGCAGGTTGTTAGAAATTAATTAAGGGAGAAATGAGATATAAAAATTATTACAGAAACACAAATACATAAATGCATAAAACAAGAGAGACGGAAATATACGTGGTTCACCCAATTTGGGCTACATCAACAGAGAAACAACGAATCCTTCCTTTTATATTATATAACAAAATTAAGAGATACAACCTACATCCACTGTAATTTCCTCTTCTCTCTCACACATTATCCTCTATCTTTCTCACTGAAAATAATAATACACAGTTGTAATACAATTCCCTCATATAAATAGAGGGTTTCCTTATAGGGAAAAAATTCCTAAATTAACATAACTTTTACTGTTAGATCATCTTTCTAATGAACAACCCAAATGGACTATGAAATTACAATATTTACAAGCAAAATTTTCATCTATTTTTAGCTTCGAGGACACTTCCCCTAAACCCCTACCAGGCGGGGTGGGGGCAATAAAAGTCACCATCACACCCCTCTTAACTCCCACCCCCCCCAATGGTGATTAAACGAGCGATGTTTCCGCCATGTTAGGAATAGGTATCCAATGACGCTGAAACAAAAGACCTTTGAACAATTAGGAAGATAATCATGCTCTACAGTCAACACAGGGCAGTGAAAGTGGATTTATATGGTAGGGGTGGTTACACATACTTCATGATGATACCTAAAATCAAGGATTAACTATGAAGTGTTGGTGAACTTGTATCTGATAAAGAGACAATGTTGATTATGCTTGAATTTCTTTCTCCAACATGAGAAACTTTTATTACTACCATCAGAAACAATGATACTTGTCCCACATTTGATGAGATCATGGGAAATTGAAGTCAAGAAGAGACTAGAATGATTTCTAGAGGAATAATTCTTAAGCATGAAGAGGGATAACCTGTTGCCTTTGCTATCAAAGATAAGACGAGAAAAACAAAAATAGGTCATCACTTTTCACGAAGGCCTACTCCTTGATTGAATAATAAATAGACATGATAGTGATTTTACAGATAATAATTAAGGTGTTTCATGTGTTTAATAGTTGTGTTTTTGGTACTTGTTGATGCATGTAAAAGTAAAGTGTAGTTTTACTTTTATTTATGCATATGCAAGAAAGTGCTCTTGAAAAGAAGTATAATGCATAGAAGGTTATGAAAGAATAAATGATAGAAATTGAATGCTGAAGATAACGGATTTTGACTCTCTCACATTATATTTTATGATAAAGGTTATAATATTATGGGGTTTGTTAACTTTTATATTATAGTTTACTGAAAATAGTGATTGCATGAAAGAATCATGACTTTTTTGAAGGATGTAATATTAGTTTTCTAAGCTAACCTCGTTTGCAATGATCAAAGATTGATTATAACTAATATCATTGCAGATAATGAAGTTGGTATGTATGATTATTAGTACATGGCTTCACTCTTAGATCAAGATTTGAATATATTTATAAAATCAATGGAATACCTATCCATGCATTGATTCATGATAATAATCATCAATGTGAACTCTAGCAATGAAGGATCACTCATACTCAATATAAAGCATTGTCTTATGTGAGAAAGATGGTTTCTGGAATGCCTGAGATTAGAGTGGAACATGATGGATTTTTCCAAGGGTGTCTAAGTGGAAAGAATGTAAAGGGAATTTTCCCTTAAGAAAAAAGTAGAAAAAATCAAGTCAAGCATTTGGCATTTTCAAATACTTCAAGAAAACATATTCTAGAAAGGAAAAATTATCAATTTCTAGGGAAAAACTAGATTCTAGGTGAAATTGTGGCATTAGTAGACAACACCCTTAAAAAAAGTCACAATCTAATGTATAAATGAAATAACCTTTTTCATCAGAATCTAGTGATACAATTTCATGTAGGAATGTAATTTTTTGTTAATTAAAATACATTTTTCAATGCATAAATGGATTCAACACCCTGAAAAACCTTGGGGAACTCAAATTTTATAAATTAAACAACTTAAACTTGAGTTTTTTAAATCTCTGCTAGATTTTGGTTAAAATTAACTAGGAAAATATCATAAAAAACTCATTTTGTTTACATGTTAGAATACATCTTAAAAAAACACCAAAATAAATAGTTAAATATCAAATATATCTAGACAATTATTTTAATAAAAGTGCCATTTATTGAGAGATTTCGATAAAAGAAAAAAATTAGAAATAATATATTAAATTTTTTAATTAAATATCATGCTAATACAAATTACGGAATATAGATAAAGTGAAGTAATATTAAAATTTTATCGATGTGGCATTGTTTTATTAATTTCTTTATTTTTCCTTGGGAAACCACTTTGAAGCTGAAAATTCCTCTAATTGTGACTTTTAAGTGGTTCTAAAAATTAAACATGGTGTGGATGGTTGTATTGAAAAATATAAAGTATTATTTGTGGCTAGAGCTTTTTCTCAGAAAGAGGGAGTCAAATATGATGAGAATTTTGCACTTGTTGCTCGATATACTATCATCCAATCTATTATGGCTCTAACTCCTAGCCAGGGATGAACTCTTCACAAAAATGGATGTAAAAACATATTTTCTACATGGATTCCTCAAGGAATAAGTATTTGTGTATCAACCATAAGGATTTGAATTACGTGACAGAAAAATATATGTATGTAGACTGAAGAAAGCTATTGATGGACTGAAACAAGCCCCGAGAGCCTAGAATGCTTGCATTGATAGCTTCTTGATGAAGCTTGATTTTACCAAAAGTAATGTTGATCCAAATCTCTACTTCAAAAATTTTATGTAACTGGCTCACAAAAATATAGATCAACAACTTAAAAATTATCCTCTTCGAGGGGGAAACCTCCTTTAACTTACATAAATGAACAATTCTTGGATGATAGAAATGAAAAGACCTCCTTTGTATATATAGGAGTCTAAGGAGTAACAATATAATCAGAGCCTACATAAAAATAATAATGTAAGGGAACAACAATAACAATAATGGGCTTCTATGGGGCACAATAATAACAATATGGGGGCTACATGGGCACAAAAATAAAAATAAGGGTGCTACAATAACAATAACAATAAGGGGGATACACTAGTATTATAGGGGCCTAACATGCCCCTCTCCTTCAAAAAAGTGTTTTCCTCAACGCTTGAGTAGTTATGGATGCTTCTGTATAAAATTCTCATCCTCCCATGTGAAATCTTCACCAGGTAATTTCTTCGACTTAAAGAGATACTCTGAAATTGATCAATTTTGTAGTTGTCGAGTTCTTGTTTCCGTGACATCTTTTGGCTCAAATATGATTTTTCCTTCTTCTTCAAGTTCTAGAAACAATGTTTGAACTAGAATCTTATCACTAATAAACTCCTTTAAGCATGAAATATTGAAAACTGGGTGTATTGAGGAAAATGCAGGAAACTCCAATTTGTATGTCATAGTACCAATCTTTTGCAACACCTTCTAAGGACCGTAGTACTTGGGTGATAATTTATTATCCTTGTTATCTTTCTTGAGGGAATTTTTTTTTGCATGGTTGTAGCCGTAAAAATACCCATTCACATACATCAAAACTTCTTTCACCGTGATGCTGATCTACCTATTTTTCGTTCAATTTTGCGTCAAAGTGAGGTTATGCTTTAAGAGTTGGAGAACTTGTTGTTGATACTCAATGTGATATTCCATTGCTTGAACATTAGAAATTTCTCTTAAATATGATGTGATTTATGGTGGATGATATCCATAAAGTTTCATAAATGGGGTCCTTTTCGTTGCAATATGGAAGGAGCTCTAGAGGTAACCACTTGACCCATAGTCTTTGTTTATCAGATACAAAGAAACGATGTATCATTCCAAACATTTGTTCAATGTCTCAGTTTTCCCATCATATTGAGGATGATAAGATGAGCGCTGAGTTAATTGAGTACCAAGGCAAGAAAATAATTTTGTCCAAAAATTTCTAGTGAAGATGAGATCTCTATCACTTACTATAATTTTTGGGTGTCCATGAAGTTTTTGAATTGTTTCCATAAATGCATTAGTAATTGTATTGGCTTTAAAAGGATGATATGATTCACCAAAGTGTTCATACTTGGTAAGCCTATAAAAGACCATCATGATTACATTCTTTCCTTCAAAATTGGGTAAACCTATGATAAAATCCATTAAGACCTCCTCCCAACACTGACCTGGAATGGCTAAAGGTTGTAACATACTTGGGGTATTAATTGTCTCAATTTTATTTTGTTGGAAAACCAAATATTTTGCCACAAACTTCTGAATACCATATTTAAGGCCATCCCAAAAAATTCCTTCATGACATTGTGGTAAGATTTCCCAAGTGCCCTGCTAAGGGAGAGGTGTACTTCAAAAAGAATATTTTGCTTGAGTGGGGAATTATTACAAAGATATAAGCCATATTTGTACCATAATGAATCACTTTTCTAGCTAAATTTATTAGATGTACTAGGATCTTTCTACAACTTTTGAATGAGTGTCCACACCTCTTCATCATTCTTCCATTCATCCCTTGCTTCAGTTATCCACTAAGGTTGGATAATAGAAATAGTACAAAGAAATGCTTCCACATCCTCATCCTTTGTTGATAATGCATCTGCAATAACATTTTTCTTCCCTTTCTGTAGATGATTTCATAACCCAACATCTTTGTGACCCATTTTTGCTGCTCTTATGAAGATACTCTTTGTTCCAAAAAATATTTAAGACTATCATGATTTTTTTTTTACCTTAAAATGTTCTCCCATTAGTTAAGGTCACCATTGATTTAGTTCATCTAGTATTACTAACATTTCCTTCTCATAAATAGGTTTGGGTAAATAATTTCCTTTGATTGGATAATTTTCAAAAGCAAAGGGTCTTCCTCCTTGCATTAAAAAAACACTAATTCCATTTCCTGAGGCATCACAATCCATAATAAAGGTTTTTGTGAGGTCTGGCATATATAAGGCTGGTGGTTGGCACATTGCTTCTTTAAGATGTTTAAAGGCCTTAATTTCTTTTGGAGTACAAGAAAATGCATCTTTCTTCAGTAATCATGTTAGAGGTGCCGATATTCTCCCATAATTCTTAACAAACTTGGGATAATACCCTGTCAACACAAGAAATCCTTGAATATGTTTTATGGTTATGGAGATTTTCCATTCCTTAATGGTTTTAATTTTGTTAGGGTCTACCTTAACATGGTAATGAGAAACATTCGGAGGTTTTTGCGTATAATTGTTTCCCCTCCAATAGTTTGAGCACCTTGTCAACATGTTTAACATGATCCTTTCAAGACTTTTCGTATATTAGTATATCATCAAAAAAGACTAACACAAATTTTCTAAGGAATGGTTTGAAAATGGAATTCATTAAACCTTGAAATGTGGAAGGTGAATTAGTAAGGCCAAAAGGCATGACCAAAAATTCATAATGACCCTCATGAGTTCTAAATGTTCTTTTTGGAATGTCTTCAGTCTTCATTATAATTCAATGATATCCTGAATCAAGATCCAACTTGGTGAAGTAAATTGCACCATGTAATTCATGCAATAAGTCATCAATGACAGGAATAGGAAAATTATCTTTAATAGTGATCTTGTTGAGATCCCTATAATCCTGACACATATGCCATGATCCATCCTTCTTATGAACCAATACTTCGGGACTAGAGAACAAACTTTGACTAGGTTGAGTTATACTAGCCTCTAGCATTTCTACAATCATACGTTCAATTTCACTCTTTTGAGCATAAAGATATTTGTAAGGCCTGATTTTTGGAGGAAAAATTATTAGAATAAAATTAATATCATGATCATGATCAAAAATAGGTGGGAGGTGTTTGGGAGTCTCAAACACCTTAAAATTATTGTCTGTGATGTCTTGGAGATCTAGAGAAATAGATGATTTCAATGTTTGAACATCTAGTGAGATAATTGTGCAATTATGCCTTGTTTTTCTTTATTCAAAATGTTTACCATGTCATTAGAGTTTATTAACTTTCCTAGTTTCCTTGTGATATGCCTTAATTCAACTCCATTTCCTTCCCAAAAAAAATGCAAGAAAAGTTCTTCAAAATTAAAATCTATCATCCCCAAAGATTGTAACCATTGAAATTGAAGTATAACATAAAAACGACCCGTTGAAATGGAAAAAAATGGACTATTCAAGTAATATTCCCTAATGGTTAGCGTTATATTATGGCATTTTATTGATAAATTTATAGTTCCTCAATTTGCAACCATCACTTGACACTCTGGTGCTAGATATAGGAAGCAATTCAATTCCTTGGCTATTTTACAATGGATAAAATTCTCACAATAGCTTCAGTTATTGAACCTTTGACATATCACATGTGTTCGTCGCATACTAAAAAATACCCCTAATTTGACTACATATTGTAAAATACCTCTAAAACTCACATTATTTAACCCCATACCAATACGAACTCAATACACCTTCCCAATTTAAAAAGCCCCCACTTTCACTAGATATTGTAGGTGTCCATTTTTTCGTTAACATTTTTTATACCCCTTTATATTTCCCATTAAATTTAAGTTCCATTTTCTATACCTGCCAATATAAAAACCCTTTATCCCCATTATATCCTCGAATATATTATGTCATTTTTTCCTCAATATATATCCCCCAATATGAACCCACATGGTATGGTATTTCTCCCTGAGTGAAGCTCCTATGAAAATTATGGGTACTGCCTGAATCAATCAGCACTATTACCTTTTTCTTCTTGATATATATTTTTATCTTAAGTGCTTTAGGGGTGGTAGTTCTTGTCAATGCATTACAAGATATGATAAGATTCATTTCTTCTTTTTCTAGGGTTGGCTCATACTATATATCCTCCTCTTTTGATGTCTCTTGTTCCTCTTCTTTCTCCTCTTCACAATATATGTAAAATATTTTTTTCTCGACACACTTATGACCTTTAATGTATTTGTTATCACAACTATAATAAACCCATCTTGCTTTTTTTTAATTCAATTCTACTAGTTGTGAGTGGTAGACTTCCTTGTTGCCATAATTTTTCTTTCAACTTTTGTTTCCACCCTCAATGCCTTCTCCAGTGAATCATGTTCCCAAAGGAAAACCTCATGTTGGAAGTTATCCTTTAATGTCCCTATGAATACATCAATACTATGCTCCTCTTTGTAATTAGTTGCCCTGATATTTAATTTTTGTAATTCCTTAATATGCTCTGCAATTGAACCCTTTTGTTTGAGATTTATCAATTGGCTAAAGAAGGTGTTTCTCTTTCTATCCTCATAATGGTCTATAATTTCCTCCGTAAAAATTGACCAGGTGACAAGTGCTTTCTAAGAACATAGCCATTGACACCATACAAATTGATCGGCCTCTAAATATAAAGATGCAATGTGTACCTTTTGTGTGTGTTGCACATCCTCGAGATCAAAATATTGATTTATCTGTAGTATCCATGTTACCAGATCCTTGCCATCAAACTTTCTCATATCGATCTTTGGAATGTGGTGGGTCTTAAACCCAACATGGGAGTATCTAAAATCATGATTAACATTCCTTTTAGTCTGATCATGACTTTCATGGAATACCTTTTCACCACTAGGAAGCATTTCTTGTAGCAACTTTTTCAAACTTTTGTTCAAACCTTCCATGTCTTCTTTTAAACCATTTATATCACCTTTTGAACCATCCATGTCGCCTTTTAAACCATCATTGTCACCTTTTATTTCTTATTTTAAACCATCCATCTCCTCTTTTAGTTCATCTTTGGTTACTCTTTGTGAGAGTGAAATTTATCACACTTGGTCACAAAATTTTGATATATCATGCTTCAATTCTTCCTCTTCATGTGTCATAGTAGAGCTTTCTGAGGGATTAATGGGTGTAGAATTATTTTTCTTCGGAGGAATTTTAGAACCAAGTAATGATATATATGCTTCAATATTCCCTTGGAATCACTTCAAACTGATTTTTCAAAAAAACTTTATTCAATTTTAAAAAAAATACACACATTTTTCTTGATTTTAGGAGATCGATCTTGTAATGGATGTAACTTTGTAATTTTGGATCTCCATGTTCTAAATTGTCATCTTGTGGTATCCTTATGATTCTTATTTCTAACACCACAAGTTCAACCGAGATTAGATTCTTTAAGAAAGACTTAATCCAAATATCCCACGATGATCTAATTATGAACAGGTTTCGTAGAGTGAAGTTATACAAGATTCCATGTGTCACTATTTTAACCTTAGGCCTTGAAATTGATACATGAAAAGGTAAAGTCCATGCACTTTCATCGACTTTTTACATAATTCAATCTGATTCCTGAAACAAAATTTATGAATGTTTTCCCTAGGCCACCTGTTTGAGATTGTATTTTGTATCTTGTAAAAATCCTAACTTTTCCAAATCATATCTCAAAAAATGTAGCGAACCAAGATGTAAAATTTATACACAAATATCATCAAGATTGTACCTCCACGTGGCCATAATTTCAGCTTCTGAAGCCTCAAAGAAAAAAGTTATAGTAAAAATTCCAAGATGGCCTGTTTGAAGAAAAGAAACCCTAGAATCCAAAGTTGTGATACTAAAAGTTATGCGACCACCTCACAAAAAGTTAGATAGATGACTTAAAAATTATCCTCTTCGAGGGGAAAACCTAACTTACATTACAAAAATGAACAATTATTGGATGATACAAATGATGAGGCCTCCTTTATATATATAGGAGTATAAGGGGTCACAATATAATCACAGCGTACATAACAATAATAATGTAAGGGCACAACAATAACATTAAGTGGGCTACACTAGTATTATAGGAGCCTAATAAAAATGGTCCAAGGTATGCCTTTCATTTTGGTATTATATGCTGATGAATTATTTTTGAAAGGTGGAGAACTTATTATCCTCCAGTGTAAGAGGGAGTTAGCTTCTGAATTTGAAATGAAAGATATTCATTTGATGCACTACTTTATGGGCCTAGAGTTATGGTAGAGACCTGGTGATATTTTCTTTCTCAAGGAAATATGTTTTCAATCTTTTGGAAATATTTTGCATCACAGAATGTAACTCCATGGATAAACAATGGAAATGAATTTCAATATTATGTGGTGAAGCTGTAGGACTTGATTTGGATAATATTTCTGAGTATTGACAACTAATTTGGGCACAGATATACTTAGTGAACAATAGACCAAACATATGTTTTGTGGTCAATACTCTAAGCCAATATATGATTAATCCATCACATGCACTTATGATTGTTGCAAAGTATGTGCTAAAATACTTGCATGGAACCATCAATCTTGGATTGAGATTTTCTACCAAAGATGTGATATTATATGGGTGCTCTGATGTTGATTGGGCTAGTCACATTGCTGACAGAAAGAGCACATCTGGATGTTGATTGAGCTTTGTATTTTTCACGATATATTGGATGAGCGAAAAACAAAATCCTTTATCCCTTAGCACGGCTGAAGCTGAGTACATTGTTGTTGGCATGGGTAGTTATGAGGAAATATGGTTGAGGAAGATCTTTACAAATTTGATTGAGAATGTACTAGATACAATAGTAATATACTGTGACAATAAGGGTGGGATTTGACTTGTAAAAAACAACATGTTCCATGACAAGTCCAAGCACATTGAGATTAAATATGATTATATTTGGGATATGGTGCACAGAGGATCATTGAGGCTCCATCTTATTGCAATTAATGATTATACATATGACATAATTACCAAGCCTTTGCTAAAAGATAATTTATTAGTGTTCAGAGAGTAGCTTGGACTAACAAATGTGACCCTTACTAGTGGGGTGGTTATGGATGATCGAGAACATTGAGCTATTTTCTTCTCACTTGTTTGATATCTATTGTAGCAGCTACAGCCACGCTCCAAAATTTTGCCTTAGCTTCATTATGGAGCCTCCCTACCAACCTTTCATATCATCATGCCTTACCTTATCAAGTACATGAGCTTCAATTATTTTCTAGCAGATAACCAGCCTGTGCATTAGAGTTTGTTGTATCCCCCTCAAAGGTTATTTCTCTAGACTTGGTCCAGTTGCAGGATGAGCAACTCCCTCATGAAATTGCACAATTCATGAGGGGAACCAGCCTTCCCTCTAGAAATTGTGCAATCTTGTTTGGCAGCCTGCTAGGCTCCAAATTGTGCAAATATTCCTGTCACTGTTCATTGGAAAAATTGTGCAATTCCTTCCAGTAGGACTGCTCATCCTAGAAATTGCACAATTATGGGAAGCAGTTAGCTGCTCTACCCAGAAATTATGCAATCCATCTACGCAGCCAACCAATATCCCTCCCAGAAATGAGCATTTTTTCTTATCAGTTAATAAAGTTGTGGCATGTTCCTTTAGGTTGACCGATTCCCTCTGGGACCGAGAAAATTAATTTTCATTCATGGACTGCTTCTCCCAAGGTAGTATGCAAATGCATCCCTTGATTCAGGGATCTATTTTTAGCAGCTAGAGGTTACATGCAAGGATGACTTCAGGAACCTCCCACCAAGTGTCGCTTTTCCTAGATTTGTGGCATGAGCATCACAACCTTGGTTTTATCAAAACTCATCAACCGGAAACTATAGAGCTCATTCTTCAAATCGACCTTGCAACTCTGGCATCCCACATTGTATCTAGGAGTCGTCGACACATTCAACTCAGATATTTTGGGGTAAGCCCACTTTTCATGACTTGCGCTGCATTTGTGTCACTTTTTGTGTTTCGCTTCGTGTGAGTCTTATCTTCTTCATTTTAGTGAACACTTGCTGTCATTTTGATGTATATTAGCTTGTAGAAGCATTGTTTCATTTTTTGTTTGCATCTCACTACTATCTTATGCATGACACTATTTTTGCACAGACGTTGCTGTTTCAATGACTCACTTCACACACATGCATGCTTTCCTATTTTATGAATCCTACACTTGTTGTTTGCATGAATGATCATTCACTCTTGTTTGCACTCATCTCATCATGCATTCACATTTCTCATGTTTTCAGTCACCCATTGGTAGGACTGGGTTGCCCTGGCCGAGACCATGACTTACCTAGCTAGCACTGAACATTTCCAAAAGTAAAGGCTCTTCCTTCCATCCAAAAATTGCACAAGTCTAGCCAGATACTAACCCCCAGGCTTGCATTGCATAACTCTTGGAGGCAATGTCCCCCTAGAAGTTGCCCAATGTAGTTTTTTGGTTACATTTCACTACTAACTGAAATTGTGCATTGCATAGTTTCAGTCCTCAGCAGGCTAGGATAGGCTATGCATTGCGTAGTTTCAGTAGTCAGTCAGCCTCCTAACAACCCAAACTATGCCTTGTGTAGTTTTTGCAGTCAGTCTCCCAACCTCCCGACAGAAATTGTGCAACCTTCATCATCAGTCACACAAGTATGTTATAAGCCAATTCTCAAGTTCATTTTTGTTTTCAACTGAAAATTTTATTTCCATGAGTGTTGCCATGTCTCCAGGTAATGTAGGTTTTCATCCACCTCTCAGTAGCACATGTAGAATGGTTTCGAGAAGAGCAGATGTTAGGTCCCTATAATACTAGTGATTACCCCATTACTATTGTAGTTGTATCCCTTGTTAATATTGTTGTGCCCCTATTGTCCCCATATTTTTATTATTGTGCCCCATATAATCCCTCTATTGTTATTTTTGTGGCTTTATATTATTATTGTTAGGCCAACTAGGTTATATTGTGACTCCTTAGACTCCTATATATGGAAAGGAGGTTTCGTCATTTGAATCATCCAAGAATTGTTCATTTGTGTAATGTAAAGGAGGTTTCCCCCTCGAAGGGGCTGAATTCTAAGGCATTGATCTCTCTTTTCTATCTTTTTGTGAGCTGGTTTTATAAAATTTGGTATCAGAGCTTTGGATTCTAGGGTTTTGCTGCTCCAAATAACTTTTTTCTGACACATTTCAGAAGTGGAAAAAAAACTCGTTTGAGACGAAATCGCACTGAACCTCGGGTCTAAATTTCAGAGCTTTTTTCACTATATTTGTGGAGATATGATCCGAGGAAGTTGGTATTTTTGCAGATCCCTGAATTACATTCCAAACAGGTGACCTAGGGAAAATCGTCATAACTTTCTCTGTGAGCATCGGATTGAAATTTTGTAAGAAGGTACAGAAAGGGATGGACTGTAGTTTCTTGTATATGTTTTTCAGTGCCAAAGGTTGAAACAGTGACACACCACACTTCGTACAAGTTCACTCTTCTGAAAAGGTCTATAATCAAGTAATCTTGGGAGATTGTGCATAACCCTTTCTTGGAGAATCCCATTTGGATCAGACTGGTGGCATTGGAAAGAGGACATATAGGGATACTATAGGTTGCAATTTCAGAATTGGATAATCTGAAATTAAAGAGATACATCAGATTCAATATCAAGATCCCACAAAGTGAAAAAAGGTGTGTAGTTTTTTTAAATTTTTGCATAAGCTTGGTTTGAAAAAATAGTTGGAAGGAATTCAAAGGGCATAGTAACGAATTATTATAGGTAATTGATGCCCAGAGGAAATAAAATGCAAACACCTAGTAAGCAACCTGAAAGTTCTAGCATGACTCATGAAAAAGTGGAAGAAATGCAACATGATATATCAAAATTACGAGACCAAGTGCAACAAGTGTCACTTGCACAAAAAGTAATAGAATCTAAGATGAAAGTTGTAGAAGCTAAGATGGATGGTTTAAAGAAAGGTGTAGAAGCTAATATGGGTTGTTTAAAGAAAGGCATAGAAGCTAAGATGGATGGAATGGAAGCTAAGATGAATGGCATGGATGCTAAAATGGATGGCATGGATGATAAGATGGAAGAATTGAAGATAAATATGAATAAGTTGCTACAAGAAATGGTCACTAAGTAGTGAAAGGGTAGTAAAGGAAACTCATGATGAGAACAAAAGAAATGTTAATCATGATTCCATAGGACTCTAATGTTGGATCGAAGACCCACCATATTCCAAAAATCGATATGAGGAAGTTTCATGGCAAGGATCTCGCAACATGGATACTACAAATGGAGCAATTTTTCAATCTCAATAATTTGCAAAACACACAAAAGGTATGTATTGCAACTTTATATTTGGAACCAAATCAATTTGTATGGAATCAATGGCTTTGCTCTCGTAAACAAATTATCACTTGGGCATTTTTTACTAAAGAATTGATAGCACATTATGAGGATACAAAAAGAAACACTTTAGCCAATTGATAAGTCTCAAACAAAAAATGGTTCAATAATGGAGCACATTGAGGATTTCCAAAAATTGGACATAAGGGTAAAAAATATTCCAGAGGATTATAGGATTGATGTGTTCATAGGGACTTTAAAGTATAATATCCAACATGGTGTTCGTCTTTGGGAACCTGTTTCATTAGAGAAGGCATTCAGGTTAGCAAGAAAAATGGAAAGCAAAATTATGGCAACCAGGAAGCATACCAGTCACAACTATAAAGATGGAAGTGTTGTTACTCATAGCTTTCCACAACCCATAAGTTTGACACCACAAAAATTGGAAGAAAAAAGAGAAAAAGGGCTTTGTTACTGTTGCAATAGCAAATTCACTAAAGGTCATAAGTGTGCTGAGAAGAAATTATTCTACATAGATTGTGAAGAGGAAGAAGAAAAGGAGCAAGAAAGGTCAAAGGAAGAGGATATACTCCAGGAACAAAGTAGATAGGAAGAATGAATAACCATATCTGTAATGCATTGGCTAGGATTACACTCCTTCAACCGTCAAGATAGAAGGACAATTCAAGAAGAAAAAAGGTAATAGTGTTGATTGATTCAGGAAGTACCCACAATTTTGTTCATTGTAAGGTAGAAAAAGAATTGAATTGCTTCCTATATCTAGGACCAGAGTGTCAAGTGATGGTTGCAAATGGAGGAATGATAAATTGCTCTAGAAAGTGCCATAATATCAAGCAATCCATGGGAGAATATGTACTGACTAGCCCGATGCTTTCCATTCCAATGGCTATAATCCTTGGGTACAATAGCTTTTAATTTTCAAGAAATTTTCATGAAATTTTCTATGGAAGAAAAGGAAGTTGAGTTAAGGGTTATTGTAGGGAAACAGGGAAAGATAATCAGCTCTCACGGTATGACAAAGCTTCTAAAATAGGTGTAATTACTCAATTATGTTTGCTAGATGTTTCCACATCAGAATCATCTATTTCTCCAGATTTCTAAAAAGTCTTGGACAATCATTCCAAGGTATTTGAGACTCCCAAAGGTATCCCACCTATTCGTGATCATGATCATG
>APFE030075093.1:97913-128879 GCA_000404065.3 Pinus taeda
AAGAGTGAAATTGAACGTATGGTTGTAGAAATGCTAGAGGCTGGGATAATTCAACCTAGTCAAAGTTCTTTCTCTACTCCAGTAGTATTAGTGCACAAGAAGGATCGATCATGGCACATATGTCCAGATTATAGGGAACTCAACAAGCTCACTATTAAAGATAAGTTTCCCATTCCTGTCATTGATGAATTACTGGATGAATTGCATGGATCAATTTACTTCACCATGTTGGATCTTCATTCAGGATATCATCAAATTAGAATTAAGACTAAAGACATTCCGAAAATAGAATTTAGAACTCATGAGGTTTATTATGAATTTTTGGTCATGCCTTTTGGCCTTACCAATGCACCTTCTACATTTCAAGGTTTCACGAATTCCATTTTCAAAACCTTCCTTAGAAAATTTGTTTTAGTATCTTTTGATGATATACTAATCTATAGCAAGTCTTGGAAGGATTATGTTGAACATGTTGACAGGGTGCCACAACTATTGCAAGAGAAATAATTATATTCAAAAACATCCAAATGTTTCTTTGGAGTACAAGAGGTGGAATATCTGGGTCATATTGTATCTCATGAAGGAGTTAAGGTAGACCCTAGCAAAATTAAAGCCATTAAGGAATGGAAAATCCCCACATCCATAATGAATCTGTGAGGATTTCTTGGGTTGACAGGGTACTATAGCAAGTTTGTTAAGAATTATGGGAGAATAGTGGCACCTTTAACAACATTATTGAAGAAATATGCATTTTCATGGACTCCAGAAGCAACGAAGGCCTTCAAACATCTTAAAGAGGCAATGTGCCAAGCATCGGTCTTAGCTACACCGGACTTCACAAAAACCTTTATTGTGGAATGTGATGCTTCATGAAATGGAATCGGTGCTGTTTTAAAGCAAGATGAAAGACCCATTGCTTTTGAAAGTCGTCTAATCAAGGGAAAGTTTTTACACAAAGCTATTTATGAGAAGAAAATGCTGGAAATACTACATGCACTTAAGAAATGGTGACCCTACCTAATGGAAAGACACTTCAAGGTAAAAACGGATAATGATAGCCTTAAATACATTTTAGAACAAAGATTATCCTTTGAAGGGCAACAAAAGTGGGTCACAAAGATGTTGGGTTATGACTTTGAAATCATCTACAAAAAAGGGAAGCAAAATGTGGTGGCAGATGCACTCTCAAGAAAGGATGAGGATGTGGAAGCATTGTTGTGCGCCATTTCTATTATCCAAATAGATTGGATAAATGAAGAAAGGGAGGAATGGAAGAATGATGAAGAATTATGGGCAGTTATTCGATAGTTACAACAAGATTCCAGTACATCTGATACATTTAGCTGGAAAAATGATTCGTTATGGTACAAAGATCGCTTATACCTTTGTAAGAATTCACAACTCAAACAAAAGATTCTTATGGAATTACACACTTCTCCCTTAGGAGGGCACTCAAGGTTTTTAAAAACTTACCACAGGGTTAAGAAGGAAATTTTTTGGGATGGCCTTAAATCGGATATTCAAAAGTTTGTGGGAATGTTTGGTTTGCCAACAAAATAAAGTTGAAACAATTAAGACCCCAGGTCTGTTACAACCTTTATCCATTCCAAGCCAATGTTGGGAGGAGGTTTTAATGGATGTTATCATAGGTTTACCCAAGTCTGAGGGAAAGAGTTTCATCATGGTGGTAGTTGACAGACTTACCAATTATGCACACTTTTGTGCATTATCACATCCATTTAAAGCTAGTATAGTTTCTACTGCATTTATGGAAACAATTCAAAAGTTGCATGGAAACCCAAAGATTATTGTAAGTGACAAAGATCCCATTTTCGCTGGAAATTTTTGGACAGAATTATTTTCTTGTCTTGGTACTCAGTTATCTCATAGCTCATCTTATCATCCTCAATCTCATGGGCACACTGAGATAGTAAACAAATGTTTGGAAGTATATCTTCGTTGCTTTGTATCTGATAAACATACACAATGGGTCAAATGGTTGCCTCTGGCTGAATGGTGGTATAACACTTCCTTCCGTACATCAACAAAAATGACCCCATTTATGGCACTTTATGGATATCAACTACCATCCATCACATCATATTTAAGAGAAAATTTTGAGGTTCAAGCAGTGGAACATCACATCGAACATCAACAACAAGTCCTCCAACTCTCAAAGGATAACCTCATGTTGGCACAGAATAGAATGAAACAACAGCTAGAGAAACATCACAATGAAAGAAGTTTTGATGTAGGTGATTGGGTATCCCTACGGCTACAACCATATAAACAAATGTCCCTTAAGAAAGCTAAGAAAGATAATAAATTATCACCAAAGTATTATGGTATGTACAAGGTGTTGCAAAAGATTGGTACTATGGCATACAAATTGGAGCTTCTTGCAATGTCTCGAGTGCACACAGTTTTCCATGTTTCATGTTTAAAGAAGGTTATAGGGGACAAGCTCCCAGTTCAAACAATATTGCCAGAACTTGACGAGGAAGGAAAAATTGTATTGGAACCTAAAGTAGTCACAGAAACAAGAACTTGATAGCTACGAAATTGATCAATATCGAAGTATCTCATGAAGTGGAGGAACTTATCCACTGAAGATTCCACATGGGAGGATGAGAATTTTATACGCAAGCATCCAGAACTACTCAAGCGTTGAGGACAACACTTTTTTTTAAGGAGAGGGGCATGTTAGGTCCCTATAATACTAGTGATTACCCCATTACTATTGTAGTTGTATCCCTCATTGATATTGTTGTGCCCCTATTGTCCCCATATTTTTATTACTGTGCCCCATAGAATCCCTCTATTGTTATTTTTGTGGCTTTAAATTATTATTGTTAGGTCGGCTAGGTTATATTGTGACTCCTTAGACTCCTATATATAGAAAGGAGGTTTTGTCATTTGAATCATCCAAGAATTTTTCATTTGTGTAATGTAAAGGAGGTTACCTCCTCGAAGAGGCTGAATTATAAGGCATTGATCTCTCTTTTCTATCTTTTTGGGAGCTGGTTTCATAACAGCAGAGTCGAAGACGTCGTTCATAGCACACTTGGTTATGTAGTCAATCAAGTGTCTATGAACTTGCCTACCCATAAAGAAATCAATTTGTTCATAGACAAGGACATCAATATATGATGGCAGCAGCATCACAGGAAGCAACAACATCAACGGCAATTGCAGGCAGCATACCAAATGCAACATAGCACAAGAGGAAGGTTATTGACAAAACAAAGGCGGAACAAAGTTGCAATCTCAAGCAGATCCACTTGTGAACTTTCGAGACTTGGGCTATGAGGTGATGACGTGACATGAATATCAGATGAAGGCAGATAATAGAGCATAGAAGGAGTTGCATGTGCTAAAGTAGCTACTCAAGGAAGAACAAGAGCTGCATAGACAAGAGAATGAGTTGCAATAGGAAAAGGTACAGCGAAGGGTGCAACATGCACTCACGGAAAAAATTGCACCTGTACAAGTTATAGATTCATCCTAGTAGCTATCATGGAGCAGAAAAGGTGAGCAGTTTTGTTGATTTAATGCAAGGGAATGTAGCAACATGCATGTCATTATGCACATCCATGTGATCCTAGCCATTCAACATGCTCACTGAGGCAAAGACAAGAAGCAAGTCCAACTGGAGTTGAACGTGTACTTCGACAAGTTGATGTGCATGGCCACCGACACATGCTTGGAAAACAACTTAGAAACTATGCATCAAAATGTTGTCAGTTTGGTTGAACCAGGATGACCATGCACATTCTATCAAACGAGTTGGGTAAAGGAGCCATATCAGTGCACCTAGATGCAAAAAAGGCAAGAGTTCACTTCAGCAAGATGTCACCACTAAGTGCACAGACACCATAATGAACAACCAAGCTTGGCATCATCTCACAACCTTCGACCAACACAATCATGTCAAAGAGTTGGTCTCACCATAATGGTCTTAGTGTCATTGATGTCTTCCATGGCTTTCTCAAACCATTTTGTCTCACATGGTCACATGTGCATTTTAATGTAATGTCTTGTCAAGTGGAAGTTCAAGTGTCGATAGTTGAATATAACACTCATAGAGTAGTCGAATAGTTATGACGATAGATGAATGGTCTCAAAGGGGAATGTCAAGGGTCACCACATCCTTTGATATAAATAATAGTGATTGTACATGGATGTATTGGATGATTGGAACTTAAACTTCTCAATATAATAGGGCTAGCATGTTTCATTCATATTTTGTATTGTATTTCAGCTATTTTTTTACTCTAAATGATATAAGTATTTGTTTGCTTACACATGCATGTATATCTATTTCTATGTATGTATGTATGAATCTTTCTAAAATGTGTTGTTGGTTTAACCATTGCTTTGGATTGCTAGCTAACTTTCCTTCCATGTTGTGATGCATCTTCACTCATGTGTTCCCTTCTTAACTTTGTGCTATCAAAGGTTTCCAAGGGGTGCACTCATCTCAACCCTTATGTGTTAGAACCTCTCATGCACCTTCCTTGGCTTACTGCATATGTCGAACCCTTGCTCCCAATAGAGACATCTTACTTACCTCTGTGTGAAATCGCAGTCAAGGCATTACCGTATGACCCACTACTGGGACTCCTACACCAAACGGTTTGAAATTTAATTGGGAATTCTTACCTGGGAGATCCCCTGAGATGTTGGCGAGTCCAGCACCATCAACATTTCTGGCACTGGAAGGAGGGCCATATGACAAGCTTAGCCCTCATCACCAATTTTGAACCTTTGCATATATATCATGGAGTCTTGCACTCCTGCATCTAAGATGTTTTTCGCATGCTGAATCTGTTACCATCACGAGGGAGTTCTTTGATCTCTTGTCCACATACACGTATGATGGTGAAGGAAAAGTGGCCTAGCCTAAGTTCTTACATGACTTCCTTGCCTTGCTTCACGAGGACATTGGATGTTCTGATGAACATGCATGTTTTTTTCTTGCATACACACTTCACGAATCTCCACATTGGTAGATGTGCAGCCTACTGGATGACATTGTGCACTCACTTGAGCACTTCTGTGATCTCATTGAAGAAACTTTCTATCATTTTGATCCAGAACATCTTGACAAAAAACTATTGCAACAATGGAAGGCTCCACATGAATTTCCTATGGATTTTTGGCAGTGCTTCCATGATCTACAGTTTCAAGCTCCGAAGAACCAGATGAAATTTCCCTATCTTTGCGACTGATTCGAGTATTGTCTTAAGAAATATTCTCATCCCAAGAAGAATTTCAAGCTCAAGCCTTATTTAGCATACTTCGATGATGGAGCTACACAATCACAGACATACATGGTCCCTGTCACAAGTGATTGTCCACCGTCCTCTCATCAAATATCTCCACCATCGCAGAATGATGTGGGAAGGAATGAATAAACATTTGTTGAACCATCACGTCCTCCTGACATTGCTCCTTCTGATTTTCTTGCAGACTTGGTTGTGAGTCCCATACCTTGTCACAAAGTATTTTTTACCTCAACCTCCATCTTCGTATTTTGATCTTCCTCGAGATGACATTGTCTTGTGTTCTTCCATTCTGAACTCTACACTTGTTTTGAACGAGGATCTATCTATTGACGGAGTTGGTGTTGCAAAAACAACATGCGCTGGCATTCATAAAGAGCATGATGGGGAGCTTGAACATCCATCGATGTAGGGGACCATCCCTGTCTATACGCACCTCCTCTGTTTTTTCCTGACATCCTTGATGATCCTGCCATCCCTGATTTTTCATGTGCATCTCCGTCCACAGATGCACCTATTGTTGATCATTCGCAGGACACACTGGATATCATTCCATCACCTGACAACGAAGAGGACCAATCATTCATTGAAAATCCACTTGATCTTTCATCTACCTTTTTCGGAAATGCATAGGGTGATCATCCTTGCTTATCATCTACCCCTCTGTTTGATTCATCAAATCATCAGGATGTTGACCAACATCCTGAATTTTATGATCTTGGTTATCATGATCTCTTTACCTCATCATATGATCATGATGTTGATTCACTCGTTGTTAATCCATCTAAGCCACTGGTCTACTATGATCCATTTTTCAACAAAGTCGAAACCCCGCAGAATGTCGAGGCACTTTAGCTCGAGTTGATGGTTATGCCAGGCCATCGATGTCCTAAGGTTGGTTTCAATTCTAACCAGGAAATTGTTTAAACACTCAAGGCTCCTCATCACTTATTTTTATGCACTCAAGATCAATCTAACACTCATATTTGAGTTCCTCCACTCGTAGTACACAATCCCATCACTCATGCATTGGAGGAATCTTACACAGCAAGCACACTTGCACAATGTAAGTGGTCTACCTTTCTCACATTTCCTTGCATATCACAGTCAAGGGAGTGCATACACTCAACATATGCACGTAGTATGGCACAACACCATGGAAAATACACAGACTACATGTCTTGCGCTTTCACTCACTTTTATTCTGTGGATGCTTGTAAGCTCTAAGTGTGTCTGTCCTCACTATTGTATCTTTTGCATTTGCGGGTTAACATAACTGTGTTTTTTTTCAACCATGCCTTCATCCACATGGTTCATCCAATGCACCAGTGGCTACATTGGAAGTATCACTTCACATGAGACAACCCATGCACTGTTAGCTTAGGAGTAGGAGTAGTTTTTTCTATTGAGTTGTTTGCTTGCATGCATGTTTTCTTCTTTATTTGTGTGTTTGCTTACTGTAGAGCTATAAAAAGGGTCTCTTTCACCTCTAGTTACCTCAAATTAATATATAAATCTGGGAACATCTGGTTATTTCAAAGAGTGTCTCAGTCTGAGGCTTAGCACTTCCCAGAGTAATGCTTGTAGTACAGCTGTTTAAAAGCTATGAAAGTAAATTAATATGAGTCTACAACTTAACTACTTCAAAAGACCAAATCACACCAAGTATTGCATCAGCCAAAGGTTCGGTAGCAATAACCCATCCTTTCCGTAACTGATGAGAACATATCCGAGGTCTGGGAGCCGAAAGGCAGATGTTGGGGCTCACTACAGCCTAAAACCGTCCTTAATGAATAGAAATGAAACAACAAGTAAAGGAAATAGCAATGAAATAGAACAACACATCAGCCAAGGGTTTAGTAGCAATAACCCATCCCTTTCATAGCCGATGGGAGCAGAGCAGAGGTCTGGGAGCCAAGTAGCAGATGCTGGGGCTCACTACAGCCTGAGACTGTCCTTAAGAAACAACAAATTAGCAATCTGGAAATGGAATAGCAATTGAAATGGAACAACAAATAAAATGGAACAACAATTCAAAAATGGAATGGCAATTGAAATAAGTAGTAACCAAGTTCCTCAAGTTGTAATCCTATTTAATCACTCCAATCAAAACATCAATCCTTCAGTCTTAAAAGATGTATACATACGATGGAACAACATACCGATCAAAAACTTAGAAACACAATATACTCAATCTGCTTCTGTTATTGATCTAAATAAACGCATACAATTGCATCTCAAGATGAAGAACAGTAACATTCAATAATCATGTGGAAATAGACCTTTCAAGATAACTTGTTATAATGCTAAACACAATCGTAATGAACTCTGTACTGGAGTGAGAGAGTCCTGTAGAGATTAATCAACACTTAAAGGATTGGTAACATGACACAAGGTCAATATAAAGTTTCAGGAACATGAGACGAGTTAAACATAATAGAGCATGTAATATAATATTCTTAAAACACATCAGATTACTAGATTACATCTATGAACAAACCACACAGAAACCACGGGTAATTGTACAAGAGCAAGTGTTCTCCAGGGCAGGGCCCTTAGCCTCTAGGGGTACACCGCTTAAGACAGATCTAGGCTCAAAGGTAAAGGAGTAAACGAGTCTGTATTAAGGCATGAAATAAAATTACAAGAACTCAAGTCTTCAACAGAACATAAAGATCATAGTTCTGATCTTTCATAAAAGAAATTACATAAAAAATCCCCCCTCTCGTAGCCAACAACGCTATCCCTTTTATAAGGAAGATGGCGGAGATATCTAGATACAGAAAATAGATAAAATAGCGATCCCTTGGGATCTAAGATCCTGAGGGATTCGCAGAATCGATAATACTGCGTCACTTCTTTCATTTTCTGCTTCGTGCTGGTATCTTCGTGTCCTTTCTTGGGTTGATCCGTTTTGATTTGGTTAGCTTCCGGTCTCCCATCAAAGGGACAATAGTTAGCTCATCCTTGTCTTTACCTTTCGAATGGCCACCTTCCGCTTTTCCTCCCTCCTACACATAGAAATGACGATTGTCATTGTTTCTCATTAATCTCTCGTGTTTTGTTATAAATCCTTATCATTATCTAAATTTCCCATGCAAAAGGCTTTTGAGTTATAATTAAAAGATACCAAAATAACCATCGAAACATACCTTCCTTGGTACTCCACACACCCCCCAGCTTACCCTTTTTCATGGCCTCATGAAAACATTTTAGTTGACATGCAGAGCAGTGAGGGAGTAGGCTGGAGATGGAATCTCGTGTGGGGGCCTACACCCATGATGCGAAACTAGATGATCAAATAAATGGCTTGTCTAGCCTTCGGGCATCTCATACAGGGCTTGGTATCCGGGTGTAGGATGCCAAATCATTGGACTCTGGAACTTATATCCTAACCAGGATGGCCCTGCCCTCAAAACAAGTTCGACATAGAGGGGGAATCGGTTAGAAACAAGCTTAAAATTTTCATACTTAAATGGCTCTCTGAGCTGAATGTTCAGATCAGATACTCGATATCGAAATTTAGTTGCTTCAATGGCAGGGTCTTTAATAGAAGAAAAGAATTCAAGCCCTTGCTGAATGATTGCTTCATGCATGGGTCCTAATGCTTCAATCACTCCTGGAGCCCTCATGAGATTTCTATGACTTCTCCATAACTATTCTGGGTCTCTAGGCTCAGCTCTTATCCATATATCTAATCAGTTTTCTTGTCTCTGAAATGTGTTGTAGGCTTTAAGCCATTTAATTTGATTGACTGCAAATGAAATAAATGCTTGTAATTGAATATCCCCAACAAAAGGGCCAGGGTTCAGCTCGGTCTCTTGTTCTAGTACAAAGTTATGTAGATAAAACTCACACAATAACCTTTTCACTTTTACCCCATAATGTTTACATCAATTTATAAAATCATTTATAGTGTTAATTTCTATGGGAGCACCTGCCTTAACAGCCTTAATTTTCAATTGTAAGTACCTTCCATTAGAAACAGGGCATAGTTTTTGGCAGGGGCTCTACATGCTAGGACATCATTGTATAGAGCACACAAGGTATCCATCTATTTAATAACTACATCTAATCTACAGGTTACCTTGGCAACTTTCTCTTGTTCCTTTCGCCATCCTTCGAAAGCTTGGCTTTCAGACAGGTTGACGTTCCTTAACTGCTGCTGTAATTCTTCATATTTTTCTCGGGGGACCATTTGCTCCATGAGCTTTTCTGCTTCTTGTTGGGCCTGCTTCAAATGTTGGTGAAAGGTTCTTGTTTTTGGGTCCTTCTTCCATGCATCCGTGGAGGCCGGGAGCTTTACTTTGACTTTCTTATTGTGCTGCTTTGAATTCATAACCCTTATTACTCCCGAAGGTGGTGCCTCCGTCTGAACCATATTATCATCTTTTTCAATTTTAACATGGACTCCAGCCCACTGTTGTTCCTTTTCAAATGGAACAGCAGTCTGTTCTTCTGTTTCAATTGGAATAGTAGTTTGTCTTTCTACTTCATTAGGAACAACAGTTTGGCTTCTGTCAGGGTTTTGAGTAGTGGGACAGCTTCTGGTCCTCCGCCTCCTGTTCTTAAGGGATCTTATTGGTGTGGTCAAACCTTTTCTTCTTGAGGTCCCTTTCACCCTTTTCCTTGCTTTTAGAAGCCTAATCTGCTGGCGAAGCCTGACTATTATGTTTAACAATGTCCGATTTTCCCTTTGTAATTCCCTTATTTCCATCAACTTCTCAGAAAGAATAGCAGGTTGTTCGCTGTGGGTTGGACTGTGGCTAACTTCCTGATTTTCTTCTTGAGGTGGCTGTTCTGGGGTAAGAACCTTGTTTGGCTCTGTTGTTTCTTGCGCTAATCCCTCTTCTACCCTTATTTCCTCTGGACTTTCCTCTATTGCCTTTTGACTAGGAACGGGCTGTTCCTGCTCGACATTTTCTGTTACCTTGTCATTATGAACGGGCAAATTTTCTACTTCTGCTTCTTCTGTATGCACTTCCTCGGGTGCGTCTTTCTCCTAGGTTTCTTCTACGGCCTGGAGGTTGGATGGACTCAGGGGTTGGCCATATTCGCCCATATTGGCCAAAATGTTGGCCAATTCATCTTCCCCTAACAGGTCCTATAATGGGCTTCCTCCCTACTGTTCCATTCTTTCCTCCTGCTCAAGCTGCTCAACTTCTTTTTTGTCGTCTCCTTCTTCTTCAGTCTGCTCATCCTGTTCTTCTTCTCCTCCTGCAGATTGCTCTGCCTCCTCTTCTTCTTCTCATGTTTCTACCTCTGCAAACTGCTCTTCTCCCTCGACGTCTTCTTCTTCCGTTTCTGTTTCTGCAGACTGTTCTTCCCCTTCAACATTTTCTTCCTCTGTCTCTGTCCTTGCAGACTGCTCTACATCCTCGTTGCTTTCTTCCTTTGTTTCTGTCTCCGCAGACTGCTCATCTTCGATCTCTATTGCTTGGCTCGTGCCTTCTTGGGGTTTCTCCAGCTCTACTTGTAACCCTGTGAGCCTCGCCGAATTTCTAGGTTTTTCTGGTTGTTCAGATGTACCAGCGTCATGCTTCCACATTTCGGGTCATTTTTCAGGTTGTTTTTCAGCTTGCACTTCTGTGCAAGCGTCCTGCTTTCGTTTCTCTGAACGTCAGGGTGTGCTATCAACTCGTTTTCATTTTTTCGGGCATCCAAATGTGGTTGTCCCTTTATTGATAATAGCAATTAGCTCTTCCCAGATACTCTGCTGCTGGGTGAGACTATGATTCACTATCAAGCGAATTAATCCGTGGTGGCCAACCACAGATTCTACGTGTTGTGCCTTCTTCATACTTCGTGCCACATCATGCAATAGTGAATTTAGCAATGCAGGTAAATTCACAGAACATTTTTGTTTTAAAACAGCTAGGAGTTAAGATGTCTGTTGGCATTATGATGCATGTGTTATACTTGATGGCAACCCTCTCATAGAAGATCATCTCACTTGTATACATTCAGATGAATCTACAGAAGAAATATCAGATGTGACAGAGTGCATGGGTTACCGGACAGTAAAAAGGGATCAGAAGACAGTTCACAAGTAAGCTTTGCCATCAAGTCCAAAGGGGGAGATTGTTCGCATTATGGCTAAAGTGTTGTCCTTGATGGCAACCCATTCAGGTGATAGATCACAGTACTTCAAGTCAGCAGTAGAGATTGATGATCAGCTATCAAATATTGAAGAAAATAAGGGGTACGCAGGTACACCTTACAGAAGGTGCATACACGTAGGCCGGTGTTACATAAAGTGCATACATACCTGTAGTTATCCCATTCAGGAGGTGCGTACCCCTAGTTCACTAACTTCAAGGCAGAGAAAAGTACACGTGGGGTTTCTTATGTTTAACTCTTGGTATTTAGCCGACGGAATTATGTTATTATGGTTTTGGCCCATGGTATTATTTTATATTATTATTATTATTGAGCCCCATGATCCATGATTTGAGGAAGAGCTTGCCTATATAAAGCAAAGGAGATCATTTGGCTTGAGTATGTTTTGGGTTGAATATCTTATGAGAGCTAGATCTGAAATACTATGATCTCTTGGAGTAATGTCTAGATCTAAATAAGGCGCAGCTGCGGAGGTGCAGAGGTGCCACAGAAGGCGCAGTGCGGAGACGCCACAGAGGTGCCACAGAAGGCGCAGTGCGAAGGCGCCACAGAAGGCGCAGTCCGGAGGCGCCACAGAAGGCGCAGTGCGAAGGCGCCATAGAAGGCGCAGTGCGAAGGCACCACAGAAGGCGCAGTGTGGAGGCGCCAAAGAAGGCGCAGTGTGAAGGCGCCACAGAAGGCGTAGTAAGGAGGCACCACAGAAGGTGCAGTGCGAAGGCGCCACAGAAGGCGCAGTGCAGAGGCGACAAAGAAGGCGCAGCGCGAAGGCGCCACAGAAGGCGCAGTGCGGAAACGCCACAGAGGCACCACAGAAGGCGCAGTGCGGAGACACCACAGAGGCGCAACAGGAGGTGCAATGCAAAGGCGCCACAGAAGGCGCATTGCGGAGACACCACAGAGGCGCCACAGAAGGCGCAGTGCGGAGATGCCACAGAGGTGCCACAGAAGGCACAGTGCGGAGACGCCACAGAGGTGCCACAAAAGGCGCAGCTGTGGAGGTGCGCGGCGCCACAGAAGGTGAATATGAAAATTGGATGAAACGTGGCCTTTCAGATTATGTGTTGTGCTTTAGTGTATCCAGTATGAAAATTGATGAAACGTGGTACCTGGAGGAGAGAAGATTGTAGGCCGGCGCCTACGTACTAGTACCTAAGCTAGTACAAAAGCAAAGGGGAATCTTTGGAGAATTGTAGCAGGTAGCATCCTGCGTACTAGTAAATGGATCGGCTAGTACAAGAGCAAAGGGGGTTGTAGCTCCCGTACTGGTATAAGACTGCACCAGTACAAATATTGTAAAAGATTTTCTTATTAAGAAGAAGATTGAGATGACTTGCAGCAGGTGGTTTTCTCCCGCATTGGGTTTCCACCTTATATCATGGTGTTCATGTGTGTGCCTTATGTGTGATGATCTATTCTATGTTACTGCATCTGGTAACTGATAATATGGTTGATAATGTTCTAATGCACTCATTGAAGATCAATTAACTTAATCATAAGAAGTTGTGGAAGTAGCATATATGAATCTGGTTAAATGAAAAAGTTTTATTAATGTGATAATACTGATTCACCCCCCCCTCTCAGTATTATTTCCAACATCAATAAGTCAGCATCCCTCTTAGACCCCATGAAATAATAAATGTTTAACGAGATCTATATAAATAAAATAAATAAAGGGTGAAGAAGAGAAAGGCTTCCTACAAAGGGAGGTGAAGCAAGTAACTTCGCGAAGGTACTGAATAGCCTTGTTGCGAGTGAAGCAATGTTTTTCTTCCTGAATTGACTTCATCATGGTACTAAATAGGCCTATAGGAAGTAGAGAAACATTAAGGATGAAAGGCAAGACTTTGACCATCTTTAACTTGCAACTATATTATCATTCTCCTTAATCAAAACAATTGTGAAATGGAAGGTCTTATTGATGTGTTTAACCAAGCAAGCGAATGGGGGTACTACATCCATGGCTCGGTTAAGTGGGAAATCCAAACTAAAATTTTGATGAATCAATACATCCTAAAGGGATAACTCTTCTTTGAAATTTGTCCCTACAGTGAAGCTAAATTTCACCGAGTGTTGTCCCTTCTACAACACCCTCCAAAGTTTTCCTATATTCAAATTTTGGATCGTAACTTCTATAATGTGAAATGTTTCTTTTGGTTTTAAAGTTAATTTTATGTTTTTATACATGTTTCAAGTGTCCACTTTCCTCCCTAAGTGTCTCCAGATCATCAAGAACAACTTTAGAGTCATAGTACACTTTTTAGCAACAGAACAACTTTAGAGTCATAGTACACTTTTTAGCAACAAAACGATTCTTATGTTTATCAACTATCATTTTGAATTATATTTATTAGTTTTGGGTCATGTCTAAGTTTTATTGATGAATTGAGATTTTTCACCCTTGATTTTTAATCCTAACTCATTGTGTTTTTCCATATTTTTCCCTTTAAGACATAGACATTGTTTCTACTTTGTAATCCTACCATCTAGGCTAGAGAGAGTGCACTGTGCACTCCTAATGCTTTCTGGAGACCCTCCTTGTTAGTTGGAATTGTGCTATACATCCACCAAGAGGGTTCTCCCTTCCTCCCATGAGCACAACACACTCTCACTCAAGAGACCCTACTTGTCTTCCCTCACTAAGCTAGCCTTGCCTCTGTCTCCAAGTTGAGTGCATTGCACACTCCTAGTGGGTATAAATTATCCCCCTTGTGCCTTGCAAGTGTACCTTATCCCTCCTTTTTTCCCGAATCTCCCTCCAAGTGCACAACGCATCCTCAATGAACATTTATGTTGCCTTGTACCTTGGAATTTCACCCTACACCCTCAATGAGGCCTCCTTCTCCTCCAGAGGTGTGCACTATGCAATATCAAATATCATTGAATCTCCCCCTATCTCTTGAAATTTCTACCTATGCCTAGAAGGTATTTCTTTCTCTACCCCTTTCACATTGTTGATCTACAATCAAAAGGTTTGCATGAAGCATGATATAATAGGACATTTTTGGGTTGGTGTTTGCTTTCCATGAGTGATCTATACTTGCAGTTATTCAATAAAGCATCGAAAATATGTTGCAGGAGATTTTTCAAGAGAAGTTTCCCAAGAAATAACTTTCATGACAAGAAGCCCATGTTGTGACATTTGTAAGAACATTGGATTGTGATGACAATAGTGACTCATGAAGACTCCATAGTCTATCAAGAACCTTTAGAGGGTAGAGGGAAATCACAATGCAAGATCTATTAGAAGTTTTGAACAGAGATTGATAGTTTCATCATTTACCAAAGAACTTTATGTACAATTAAACATGAGTCCAAGTCATCAATGTAAATGACTTCTCATGTTGTGGTCACATAATGATGATGATGTAATTTTTGAAAATATTGTAAATGTAAATATGTGGAATTCCATGAGTCACATATGGACAAAAGAGTCAGATGGAGAAGCCCAAAGTTATGTAGAAGTATAAAGTTCACATTATAAGTATAAGAGTCATAATGGAAGTTCAATATTCCTTGGGATATGAAAGCGCATTCCTATTGTTATAAAAGAAACTACATTATTAATGTGAGGGAATTTTCAAGTTGACTTCTCCAATCTCACAAATACAATTTCATGCATATATCATAAATGTTGTAAGACTATTATTTGAATGTTTGCGTTATATGTTGGAGTTATTATGTGCTAAAGAAATTAAACTATTTAATTGGATTTGGTTCTCATCTAATTAAATGTGTGTTGTAAATGTTTTAATGATCGTTACTTTTATGTGAATTATTTTTCTAGTTGATTAAATATTCTTTCATGTGTATATGTGTGTGCCTTTACTAGAATAGTACTATTACTTTCCTCCTAAACACTCACTTTTGTTTCCTTCAAGTGAAAGAACATTGATACATTTTGCAACTGAAAATTTCACAAGACATATTTCTCATTCAAAAGTACATGTATATTTCTCTCTTATGCTAACTACTACAACCAAGGAAAACCTATGAAAACAATGGCAATTGAGCCATTTCTATAGAAGGAGATCCTATACCAAACAATGTGAGGTCTAATTGGTTCTTCAGATTGGGAAGATCTTATATGTTGGCTGGATCCACTTTTACGATCTATGGAAATGGTGGTTAGGCCTAATATATCTATGGGGCTCCTATACCAAACAATGTAAGGCCTAATTAAGACTTCATATCAAGGAGACCCCTCCATGTTCCACCATCAATAATGTGTTAGTTTAATTGATCAACAAAAAAATATTAGTATAATTTTTTAAATACTATTAAATTAATTTTTTAAATACTATTAAAAGTTAAAATTTGTAAAGTGAACATATATCTTGAAAATAATAAAAAATTAGACACATACTCTCATTGTTCATTTCAACATGTGTATTTGCAAAATTCATCATTATCTAAAGTTTTAGAACAATCTTCTTAACATTTTTTCATACAAATTTACATTTTCTACATTATCATGCTAGGTGGAGTTGGAAGATGAACTTTTTCATACCCGTAAGGCTTTTTCACTTTCATATCTAGACTTCTCTCTATGTAAATCTTGTTTTCTATACTTTAATTGTGTATATATTCATTATTTATAACAAACATAAAGTAACGAGTATAATATAATTTATAGTTTTACTATGATTTACAAGTCATTGCATTAAATAATCACGAGTTCGAGTTTAGATGATAAATAAGTGGAGGTATGACCCCACACCTTAGGAGAACATGCCAATAGTAACGATTTTTTGACCTTGATTTTAATTTTGAATTTACCACTATCATAATTCATGCTTAGCTTTGCTCTTAGATTATATACACAAATTCCCAATACATAAGAGAAATATTACGATAACCAAGTTTTGGTAGCTTCATAATTTGCTAGGTGGTGGTGATATAATCAATAGAATTACCATCCATGTTTTTGAAGCCATAGGTGGATGAACATATGACTGTATTGTAAGAAATTGATTAAGGTTAAGACTAATCTGATATATGGCCATGGCCTAATTCTACAATAATCATGTCAATAGAATGGATATTTTTATTAACAAAATTATGTGTCATCAACATGCAACAATCATTATGGTTGTGTGTTCATGTGAAGTGGGAAAAAAAGCTAGTATTTAGAATTGTTCCTAACATGTGTTAATTTGTAAAGGTGTTTTTAATGAAATCATAAAAAATTTGACGTGTTTATGTGTAGTGGAAAAATGTGAGTATCTAGAAATATTCCTAAAATGTGTTAGTTTTTGAAGGTGTTTTTAATGAAATCATAAAAATGTGATGTTGTAATGGGGATACTAGCTAGAAAGATGGTTTCACTAAAGCTAGCAAGATAACATCTCTTAAAGATTGTAGAATATAAATTACATGACTCTTATTATAAGGTATGCATTTCTTATTCCAAACCTAATGTTAAGACAATTATAAGTGAGAATGACTATAGAGAACCATTAGAACAATGCAAAAGAACTATTCAATATGAATAATCATCGCATGGAAAAGTACAAGGATTCATACATTAAGTATCCATACAAACAACTTAAGAATAGAAATAGAGTAAGCACTAAATGCATTGGCATTGTAAAGAATCTTCACAAGTTATGAAAGCATCATGCAATGAGTGATCAGAAAGTTTAAATACATATTCATTACTATCAAAATGATCATGTAACTTGTGATAAAAAAATCATCAAAAGGATCATCTAACTTTTTATGAAAATCATTAAAATAAAAATGTATGTATACAGTTGGCCATTCACTCCATCTTTCCACCAATACATTCCACACATCCTCAAATATTTGAGAAAGAAATATGTGGGTCTCACCATTGAGTTACTTTCTTGTCTAATGTGATCACAATTTATGTAACACTAAAAGGACTAGCATGGCTTGTTTCCAAAAGGGCTTGGAAAATTCTCCATTATGAACATATGCAAACATTATAAAGGGAGAGTTGGGGAAATGGAATACTAGTAAAAATATGATTGGATTGTGTTAACTTCATTACCATCCACCAAATATAGTAGGTTGTGCTAAAAGTAGAATTTTAGTTAAATGGATGGGATTTTATAAACCCAATAGGTTCTAAAACTATTATTGGAGTTCATGCACTGGTAGGGGCTAATAGGTTTGTAGGAATTCTAGAGTGTTTTTTAGATAGTTTATATAAAGAAAATAATAATGATAGAGATACATCAACTAGAAAAATAAATGTAATTAGATCTTTATTGTAAATTACCTAGCATCACTACATGGTTTACAAAAACAAATAATCAAATGGTTATAATGAATCATCATAACCTAGAGTATATCATGTTTAAATTATTAAAGCCTACATACTTGTATAATACATGGAGAAGAACATCCTATTTTTAGTTTCTAATATTTTTAATGAATATGAAATCAAAAAAAAATATTTAAAGTGAAATGGATAACAAAACCATGACATGAACTAGAAGGATCACATTACATAAAATGTTGATAGGTGTTAAGTATAGATAATGATCACCTATTTTGAAAAGATAATATCATATGCAAAGAAATACATCTAGTGTGTATGGATGGAGATCATTGCTTTAGGAACAAAAATATACAAAATAAAATGTGAATGTCACAATATACTTCAGCTAGTTTAAAAAACAATGTCCAAAATCATTATTTAATCAAAATATATAGTGGTTATTAGCTAACTCTCCTAAGAGAATATATAAGTGCCATAAATGCTATGAGGTATTCTACATTTAATTTTTACTCATTGTATCTAGCTCAAGCAAGTGTTCATCATTGGTAACATGTAATTCAATCCTTAAATCAATTAATAAAGACTCTCTTTTCAAGCTAAATGTTTTTAGAGAATGAAAGGCCAATAACACAGGCCTATATGCATACACTTCCATTTCATGTAATGACTCAATGCAGTTAGTTGATCTTGCTTCCTATAAAAGATGTTCAAGTAGATATCCCTTATTAAGTTGCAGAAATAGTTCACAAAACAAGCTAGTTCACACTTAAGCTAGGTTACAAGGGATGGGTAGAGGACCACTTTGAAAGTCAAAATTCATGGTGGTGGAAATATATTTGGAAGGTTAATATCCTTATCAAATGAAAAATATCTACTTGGATAGAACTGAATAATAAATTGTTGACATGGGAGGTCATATCCTATAACAATGTATTGGACCTAGGAGATGCCCACTTTGTAACTCAGCCAAAGAGTGCAATATGTGCTTGTAAAATTTTCATGTGATGAGGGTATACTCACACATAGTCCTAAAGCTAGATGGAATTCATCAACACTTTGGCTCTTAGGGAAATAAGTTCAATCCCTTTAGGGCCTTAGTGTATTCTGGTTGATAATCTAGAGAAATTTCAAGACAATGATAAATGCAAATGACTCTACACAACCATCAAAACAAATAAAAAGAGATATTAAATATGAATAATCATCTCATGGAAAATTAAAAGTATTCATACATTAAGTAGCCATAAAAACAACTCAAGAATAGAAGTAGAGTAAGCACTAAACTCATTGGAATTATAAGGCATCTTCACTAGTTATGAAAGAATGATGCTATGAATGATCTAAAAACATTTAAATACATATTCATTGCTATCAAAACAATCATATAACTTGGGATAAAAAATCATCAAAAGAATCATCTAACTTGTTATGAAAATCATTAGAATAAAAATGTATGTATATAGTTGGTCATTCACTCCATCTTTCCATGAATACGTTCATACATCCTCAATTATTATTGGGCAAGAACTCTACATGTCCCACCATAGAGTCACTTTCTTGTGTAATTTGATCACAAGTTATGTAACACTAAAAGGACTAAGATTGTTTGTTTTCAAAAGGGCTTGGAAAATTATCCATTATGAACATATGCAAACATTACAAAGTGCTAGTTGGGGAAATGGAATAATAGTCAAAATATGATTGGATTTTACCAACTTCTTCACCATCCACTAATTATAGTAGGTTATGAGAAAAGTAGCATTTTCATTAAATGGATGGCATTTTATAAACCCAATAGGTTCTCAAACTATTTTTGGAGGGCATGCATAGGTAGGATAAAGAGGGTGAATAAGTTTGTAAGAATTTTAGAGTCTTTTTAGATAGTTTATATAAAGAGAATAATCATTTTGTAGATACATCAAGCAAAAATCTGTGTAACTAGATCCTTATTGTAAATTACCCATCATTACTACATGATATACTAAAACAAATAATCAATTTGCTATAATGAATCATCATAACCTAGAGTATCAATAGGTTCTAAAAGGATTGTTCAGTGCACACATAGGTAGGATAAAGAGAAGTTTGTAGGTATTCTATAGTATTTTCAATAAACTATAGAAATAAAATATTCATTTTATAGGTACATGGATGAGAAAAATCTACTTAATTAGATCCTTGTTGTAAATTACCTAGCATTGCTACATGATTTACTAAAGCAAATAATGAAATGGATATAATGAATCATCATAACCTAGAGTATATCATGTTTAAATAATTAAAATCTACATACTTGTCTAATACATGGAGAAGAACATCCTAATTTTATTTTCTACCCATTTCAATAATATGAAACCAAAAAAAAAGTGAAATGGCTAACAATGCTTAAACCATGACATGAACTAGAAAGATCACATTGCATAAAATTTTGAGAGATGTTAAGTATGGATAACCATCACCACTTTTAAAAATATGAAATCATATGCAAAGAAACACATTTAGTGTTTCTGGATGTAGATCATTTATTTAGGAACAAAAATATACAAAATAAAATGTGCATGTCACAATATGCTTCAGTAAGTTTAAAAAACAATGTCCCAACAAAATCATTGTTCAATCAAAATCTATATTGGCTATTAGTTAACTCTCCTAAGAGAATCTATAAGTGCCATCAATGTTATGAGGTGGTCCATATTTAAGTTTTCATGAGCCTGTGTAACTCAAGCAAGTATTCTTCATTAGTAATATGTAATTGAATCCGTAAATTAGTTAATAAGGGCTCTGTTTTCCAACTCAATGTTTTTCGAGCATGAAAGGCCAATAACACACGCCTATATGCATACACTTCCATTTCATGTACTGAGGCAATATAATGTCTTGTCTCCTACAAAAATAGGTTCATGTAGATATCAGTTATTAAATTGCAAAAACAATCAATAACTTATGATACAATTTTGAAATTAACACTTTCTCAAGAAATATATACTTTATGAAATTCAAGAAACCCTCATAATAGAATAGTAGGTAAGGAATATAATAGTTAACATATGTAATTTCTCAATTTACAGCAATAATAGTCTTTAGTTCTCACTAGCTCACAATGCTTAATACGAACAAAAAGAAATAGACATAAAAGTTCCATTATTCATTTTAAATTCCCAATATAAATATAGAATTAAACTATTACTTTGAAAAGCCAACACAGAATAGAAAAAGGAAAAGGAAAAACTCAAAACTTAAAATTCATATATATATATATATGAACACAAAATTCCATATACATGAATGCTTAAACTCACCATGTCCCCTTAACTTTGCTCCATAGATTCCTACTAGCTCAAGTCTTTGCAAATAAAAATATGGTTTTCAAATCCTGTCCTCTTAGTTCTTTATGAACTGATTTTGCTACAACAACTCCTAGTTTGGATCTTGATCCTATCTAAGAAAATTTGAAGCTTAATTTACTAATGCTTTTCAGTATGCTCTTTGGAACATGGAATATAGAGACAATATATAGCTATTTCAATCCATAAATACTTCCTTGACCTAACCAATATAAATTGATTACATTGCCTAAGAAATCATGTAAAGGTTTCAATATGTGGAAGGCTATTTTGGCTTCCTCTACAATGATGGGAAATGGATGGCTCTTAAAGTGGACAAGTATTCACAAATTTGCATTTGACTGTCTATGTTTTGGCCCTAGAAATGGTTGTGTCTTTGTCCCTACCCACTTTATTTATCATAGGTCATTCTTTATTTATAACATGTTAAAGGGTAGTCTCCACAAGTTATGGCTTCTATTGTATGGAAATTAGCTAGACCCTAATGAGAAAAAGCTTATGAAATGGGATGGTATATATAAATACTTACCTAAGATTTATAATCCCAGACTGTGATTATAAGCTTTCCTAGCCCACAAAACAAGCTAGCTCACACCTAAGCTAGGTTATGAGGGATGGGTAAAGGACAACTTTGAAGGTAAAAATTCATGTTGGTGGAAGTATCTTTGGATGGTTAATATCTCTCTCAAATGAAAGGTATCTACTTGGCTAGAACTGAATAATAAATTTTTGACATGGGATGTCATATCCTTTAGCAATGGATTGGACCTAGGGGATGCCAGCTTTGCAACTCACCGCAACATATCCTTGTAAAATTTTCAGGTGATGAGGGTATACTCACACAGTCTATCACAACATATCCCTAAAGCTTGATGGGCTTCATCAACACTTTGGGTCTTAGGAAAATATGTTCAATCCATTTCCAACCTTATTGTATTCTGGTTGATAATATATGGAATGCTCCCAATTCCATTATTTTCCAAAAAAAGGAAATGCCTCTTAGTTCTTCACTAGAAAAAACATATCCTAGGTAAATTAATACAACACTGAACATAAATCAACTCCACTATAGTTGCAACACATGTTGAAGGCTGAGTGGGGTTACATAGATGAAACTAGCTAAGGAAATTTCCTTAGCTTCCTTGTTGGGGTAGTCTGAATATTGTTATTAGACTTGAAAGGAACTAAAAATAAGGAAAAATTAGTTATCCTATGGTTTCTCCTAATTGAAATATCCAAAAGAAAAGTATCACTATACTAAATGTAATAGGTGATTCCAAGTCTGTCCAGAAAGAAAAATATCACTAGACTAATTGTACTAGGTGATTCCAAGTTATGCTAGACTGGACTGCTACAATATGAGTTTTTATAAGTTTCTACAGGGCACCAAGAGATAAGTGGGTTTCTTACCATCATATACTAGTGGAGCTAAAGGAGGAAGCATATGCTCTTTCCAAAGAAGCATTGTAGCCCATAGATTATGTCTACCTATAAAATACAACAAATGGGAACAAGTAGAAAGAGATAGTATCTATGGAGAGAAGTTTGTAACTCTCTCTATCATCTCATTATTATCTTCATTTTTCTATATTTCCATTGATATCTTCTTTTTTCTATATTTTTATTGATGATAGTTTTCTATAGGTTATCCCATTTTTGTCAAGAATTAAAGTTGTATTAGTTGCAATCCAATCATATAGTTGGCTTCTGAGAGGTCATCTCCTCTAGTGGATGGATGGGACCTAGCACATACCCACTTTGTAAGGAAATATTTGTAAAATGTTCATATGTGATGAGGGTATGCTCACTCATTCTCTGGCAACAATTATGTCACAACATAGCCCTAAAGCTAGACACCCTTCATCAACACTTGTAGATTTCTTTAGACAATGGATCTTACACAAATACTTTCGATCCTTTTGGGGAAAAGGCCTACCTTATATTCTGGTTGACAATATCTAGAATGTTGACAATTCCATTGAGTTCCAACAAAGGATATCCATCTCCTACGCAAACAAATATAGATGTGAACAAAAATCAACTCCACAATAGTTGCAACACATGCCATAGTTGGATTCACATTCCTTGGGGCTACATAGATGAAGCCAGCCAGACATTTCCTTAGCTTAGTTGTTCCCCTAGTCCTACATATAAATCAAATACATTTGATGAGGTATCATTATTGGACTTGCAAGGGAACAATAATAAGAAATAATTCATTGGGCTATGGTTTCTCTTTGAAATATCCAAAAAGAAAAATACCACTAGATTAAATGTACTAGGTGATTCTAAGAGGGTCCTAGACTAGGACAAGAGGAGGGCTATAGTCCAAAATATTGATTTTGATAAGTTTCTACAAAACATGTAGGAGGTGGCTTATGATCTCTTACCATCATATACTACTTACACTAGATGAGGAAGCATAGGCTCTTTGTAAAGAAGCATTGAATCCCCTTGGTTATGTGAGGCTTCAAGAATACAACAAGTGGGAACAACTAGGAAGAGCTAGTATCTATGGAGTGAACTTTGTAACTCTCTCTCCCCTTCCATTATTATCTTCTTCTTTTTCCATATTTTCATTCTTATATTCTTTTTTTCTATATTTTTAGTGATGAAATTTTTGTATAGGTTATCCCATTTTTCTCCAGACTTAAAGTTGGAATGAAACAATTTTGTTTTGGAAATCTGTTTTTCTAATATTTTGTTAATTACATTTTTGTCAAGAATTAAAGTTGGAATGAAGCAACAGTTTTGGTTTGGAAATATATTTTTTTCAAATTATTTTGAACTACAATTCTATAGCAAGACCCTCAAAGGGAAAAATGATGCAAAGACAACAATGCATGTATTCAACTATATGAATATGTAAGTTAATATATAAATCATTTCCCTTCAAAATTATATATATATTTCAAAAATAAATATTGTTTAAGTCATGATATAATATATATAAGATATGATATATATTATATATATATATAATAAATTAGAAATAATAAAAAAAAACCCATAATAGAAGACCACAATGCATATACAGGCTCACTGTCTCTATCATTGAGTTAGATAATAAGAGAAAGAAGGCAGTACCTGTGAGGGTGATGGCAAAGGCAAATGGGATTTTCCATTCCCCAAATCCTGCATACACCATATCCATATATATGTATATATACATTTTAGAATGATATACCAATGAGACATAAATGGATAAATACAAAAACTTTATAAACAATCTCTAATAGCACCCTATAAACACAATAACATTGCAACTTTTATTCACTATATACACAGTTTTACATTGTTTAAAAATTATGATAAACCAGCGAAACCATATTGTCCTATCAAATTAGAAAAAAAATATTATGCATATATTGAATCAGAGAAGCTGCACTGAATTAGTTACCGAAAAATAACCACATAAATGAATAAACAAAAAGTGTGATAGGCAAAGAGTCTCAGATATCACCATATTAAGAATTTAAGATTGCAGCTTTCATACTTCTCTCTGGACAGAGAAGCTTACCTGTATCGCCATATAAACACAACTTTTACACTTGACATTCACTATAGACACAGAAGTGGGTTAGCAGAAAGAAGGTGGTTACCTGTAAAGGCGATGGCAATGGCAGATGCCATTTTCCATTCACCCAGTCCTGCCTTACGCGTATGTCCTGCTGGTGGAATACATGATCAGGTTTAGCTTGATCAGCAAACTCCACACAATAGTGGTGGGCAGGTAGAACCTGCCTCACAACACCGGCCCTCCACCACCCATCACTTTCAATGGCTTCCACCAAATTACCCTCCGCCCATTTCTTGACGATGGTGGGTGGAGGGCGTGGCCTTAAGTGACTGTACATTATTTCCTCCAGGAGAGGGTGATCCCCATTTCGCCTTTCGAACAGCACGAGGCAGAAATCCCTCTTACGCAACACTATAATGCCCTCAGACCATGCACCTTCCTCACTGAGGGCCTCTATTTCCATACCTGCCTTGAACTTCATCCTTGTACCCTAGCAAAACCCACCGGAATATGAGCAAAGATTAATAACAACACGCAAGTCAATAAAGAAAGCTAAAACCTCTGCATGAAAGAATCTCGGCGATCATTTGAACGAAAGTTGCAATGCAGCAGATACATACCCCAATCCCAACGATCCTTTTGAACGAAAGTTGAACTGCAGCATAGAAATACCAAGCAAAGATATTTAACCAGGAAATACCAAGCGAAAAAGAGTTGCACTGCAAAGTTTAACAAAGAATTCTCTTCTACAGAGACCTAACATATAATAATAAAACAAAATTTTAGGTGAAGAAATCGCGCCGAGGGCAGCTCTCAGGGTTATGTCCTACCGGAGATTAGAACACCAAAATATTAGTACAACCTACTAAATGCTTACAGTGAAATGGACGAGGATATACCTTAACCCTACCTCCCGCAGTATTCCTCCCGCGCTATCTCCGACTGTTCTTGCAGCACAAGCTATTTACTTGGTTTTAGAGCGTCATACTTGCAGCGCTGCAAAGGCAATTTATAATGACGGTTGACTCTCAGATATCGAACCTTCGACGCTCCAACCTTCGTACGTGCGAGGATTGCCCACCGCCATTTCGTTTCGGCGCATGCAGGGGGGTCGACCAACATTCGTTTACTCCTCAACCAGAGTGGTTTTCAACTCTCGAGAAGGATGATTCAAATTTCAAGTAAATTATTGATATATTACCAGATATATTACGCAGATATATTAATACGCCACCTTGTTTCTCACGCGTTATATCCGACTTCTGTAACTAGTTCAATGGAAAGCGTTATATTTCTTGCACTACAAATTAGGTTTAGTGCGGCATACATGCGTGCAGCCCTGAAGAGCCAATCTTCGTACGTGCGAGGAGTGACCACCACCCTCGATTCAGCGGGATCGAGTAACATGCTTTTACTCCACAACGAGAACGGTTTTCAACTATCGAGAACGTTGGTTCAAATTTCAAATGAATTATTGTTAAATATACAAGTGGAAATGACACGCAAGACGTTTTACAAGAGTGGTTTACAACTGTGTAGAATGATCATTTAGAGAAATAATTAGTAAATGCAAAGAAAGTCAGTAAATTCACGAGCGCCAATTAAGTTTTTTTTTTTTTTTTAAATAAAGTGGAATAATCTAATTATTAGTATTCAGATTTATTTACAAGCAGTGATATTTATTTATATGTAATAAATGGATAGAAAGTTTTATTTATCAAAATTTAATATGTAATTATAAGTTATTGAAAGTGTTAATTTTTTACTTTAATTCAAAATGTTGAGAGTTAAATATTTTCTCTCTAAGTTGTTTAGGCCGACTAGATTCTCTTCCTTTTTTGTTAATGTTGTTGGATGTGATAGATTTTAGGGTTAATTTAAATGGTTTAGAGATAGAGATTTGCTCCAAGTTGTGTACGGAAACTAGATTTTTAATTTTTTTTTGGAGGTGACTCTCTTAGTATTATGAAGATTGGGTTTTGTAATTAAACCTAACTCTATATCCCACTTTTTCATAAGGGTTTTATTGGGGAAATGATAGCTGATGTAATGATGAAAATAGTGTAATGGAAGCTGAAATAGTTTTTCAAGTGCAAGTGGTGGTTTAGAAGAGTCCAATATTTAGATAGGATACTTCACCCATCATAAGAGACAAATGAAGCTAAAAGATGCTGCTAATGGAAAAATAATCTTATTAAGAAGATTCTTATGTTAAAATTCATATGATAATTATTTGGATCATGAAGGAGGTAATGTGAAACATTTCATATTTAGAGTGGAAACTCCATGTAGCATCAAACACATAAAGATAAAATATTAGAAGAGAATGACAAGATTTTCTAATGGTAAAATGCAAAAATTAGTGAGTTGAAGTGCTATGGAGTGGTTCTCAAAAAATTATCAAACTAAATATTAAGAGTAGTAAATATTACTAAAAACTAATTAGTGGTTGCTAGAAAAAGTTCTAGTGAGAGAAAGCTAAGTACCTAAGTGGCTTTGAAACAAAGATCTCAAATTTCAAAACCACTTATGGCACAATGCTTTCCTTATCATAACCATTAATTAGTTGTTCATGATATTTACTAACCTTAAAGGCTAAATGGAATGCCCAAGTGTTAATCATCGTCTCATAATATTTACTATTATCACTGTTAGTTAGTCATTTTTAATATTTTCTATTATTAACACCAATGGAATCTAACACACATGGAATGTTCACTTGCAAAATAAAACATTTAAGACAATTCAAAACCACATAGTCTCCATACTTTCTTTTTTCCAACCGTTAGTTAGTCATTAGTAACTTTGATTATTGCTAGAAATTTATAATAATTTTGACAATTCCATTTCAAAAAACAATAAGGTGATATTTATTCTAAAAATATTCTCATTAGCACTCTATTTAACTTCACTTCACCTGTATTTACTCATGGTGGAGCAGCCTTCAAGTAAATGTAGGGTGTTTCAAAGCCAACTACCACTTATATTTCTAGAAAAACTCTAATTATTTAGCAATATTTAACTAAGCATCATTATAAAATTATTATGTATTAATGATAAAATTAATATTAATCATTTCTACTTAATGTAGGTTGTTTAATTGCCAACTACCACATATATTTCTAGAAAGTTCATTGGCAAGTAAAACGTACACAAATAGAATCTAATTATTAAGCAATATTTAAGTAAGCATCATTATAAAATTATTATGTATTAATGATAAACCTAATATTAATCATTTCTACTTGAAACCACTAATGCAAAATATCTTAAAATAAACTTTGTTTACAAAAAATTCTAGTGGAAAGAGCCAAAAGGAGAAATGGTTGTAAGAAAAGTTGTATATGAAATTGAAAAAATGGAAGTGTAACATTTTGGAAAATGCTTACTATAAATATGCAATGGACATTAAGTCCTCCATAGCTTAATTCACATGAATACCTACAAATATGATGAAGGTAATATAAGGATATTACTGATATCTATCTTATTAGCATAGAAATGGAACATCCTTAATTATGACTAAATAGGATCTCATAACAAATTTTGTTACTAAATTTTGTTCCCCATCATATTGTCTTTAACCATGGCTCCACTCTAATCTTCAATTTGTCACAAGTTATTCTTTGACAAAACATCTATGTGGTAACATTGATGGATTAGAACTCATACACTCATACCACCATACCTCCATATTCCTTGGGGGCATGAATGCGATGTTGTAGTTGGAATCACTAGTGTGCCCAATAAGCCCAATGTTCAAATTTAACTGCATACACACTAATTCAAAAACAATGGATGAATATTTTCGTTGTATAAATTTTTATTAGTTCCATTGGTGAATTCAAAACCATTTTATTAATAATGGTCTTGCACCATTTTGTTGTATAAATATGTTATTCAAGGCTAGAACATGTAGGTTAAAAATACAATGTTCTAGTTTTTAGTAGGTTCCACACTGTGTACTATACCATAAAGCTTTATGGTGATATGTATTTGAGATCGAACTTGACACAACTATTCTAATACTTAAGAGTTTTTATCTTTGCATGCCTCATTTCTCTTTCATTGAAATGTAGTAGATTTATAGAATAGAGACAACCTGCATTATATTGGGTTAATTCCTTAGGTTATGTTCATTCATGTTGCTCACTTTATTTATATTATACTAGTATTTATTTCATATTTCACATACCCTATAATAAATTAAGGCATGCTATGGCACCTCAATATGATTATGTGCTAATATCACTTCCATTTATTTGAAATGTAACAATATATTTTTTCTCATCTATTTCGGTACTTTTTAGGTAGAAAAATTGGAGCTATTGCCTTATAGGGCCTATTTAAAATACCATTCTTGGGTTTGTGATTTGCGAGCTAGAGCATTCCAAAGCCCATTGAAGGCATTAAATGGATATTTTGTGGTCCAAATTTTGCAAGAAAAAAAAAAAAATCAACATTTCTCTACACATTGATATCATTCCAATGGAGAAACAATTACCTCAATTGGAGTATATATGTGGAATTCATTCCTCCCATAACTTAATTTATTGTGTTGACCACCATGATACCGAGTATATGACATAAAATGGGCCTCTAATTTATGTCGATGTGAGACACATTTTGTAGATAATATGACCCATTCATATAAAATAAATACCTACTTTGAATATAATTAATATATACATCTTGGTCTTTGTGCATTGATTATTATGTCACATGACTAAATATTGAATTGTATGATATCACTTGGTACAATTTTCTTAGTTTCCTATAACATTTTTCAAGCATGTGATTATTGTGGGGTTAGATACTCTATGCCACTTCATTTTTAGATGGTATTAACTATACTTTATAGCAATATTAATTCTATTTTTTCTGAAAAGTAAAGCTACTTTATGGAATGTCAATTTTGACAATTTAGTTTCCTAGCATATTCTTTATGTTCAATATATAGTAGCCATTTTGTCCAAGCTAATATCTCAACTTATTCCATGACTCCTTAAATGATCACTCGAAATTTTTTACTAGTTGACTAGTCATACGACTACTTCTTTCTTCATATATAACATATTGATAACCACTCTTTATACCCCCTACTCTTGGTACCCTTAATTGAGATTAAATAGAGTTTAGAGCCACCAACACTAGATGTTGAATAAATCGATGTAGGTGGATATTGGTGGCCACCTACCTCTTCCACTATCTAAATGGTTCGTTATCTTCCTCATAGTTCCTCTATGATTATTTAGGCCACAAACTTCTGAATATGTTTTGAGGCCATAAATCATGGTCTTTTGGCAATTTTGGGGGCAAATATTTTCCATGGCATGTCTTGGCCCCAATTGAAATTTGAAATCCTTACATAGTTCTTCTTAATGAGCTACTATGCACCACAAACATACATTGTATTGAAAATTTGTGTCGTGGGAAACTCATGGGCAAATTACCCACATTGGGTCTCACAAAAAGTTTGGCATTTTATCCTCTAGGCATAGGGTTTTGGAGCTCTAGTGTTCTTTGTTTATGTTAAAAGGCTATTTTTCTAGCTTCTTGTAATAGATTTTTGTGAATGCACATAGTTGAAACCTCTCTCTATTTAGAGATAGATGCCACCATTTTAGCTATTTTTTGTTCTACCATATTCTATTATTTCATTGATTAATAGAAGTTAGGATTTCATCTTATTGTTGTGGATTCTGTTATATTTCTTTCAATGTGTTTCATTTCCCTTCCCTCCTTTGATTTCATTCCTTGTATCACAAAAATCAATGATATCATATTAGTATGACCTTTGTTGTTTCTAGATGCATGTCCTAAATAAGGTTAAGGGATAGAGAATTTGATTTCAAGCTAGTTTCACTTGGTAATATTGTTTCTCCTAACCCAAGTGGGATCCCATGGTAAAAGAAAACAAAGGTCATAAAGAAGGAGATACTATCAAATCATTTCTCAAGGAAGCACTCACATGACATAGGAATGAGACAATGGAAATTTTCTGAAATCCTTCAACAACTTCCAAAAATAATTGGAGCACTTGCAACTAGTGGTAATTTTTGAGATGCAACAATGTTCAAGGCACAAATTAACTTTGATCTCACCTTATTCAAATTCCAAATAGATGTAGATTCATTGGAGAAATGGTTAAGTATATTAGAGGGCTATTATTGTGCCCAAAAAAATGTCAAAAGTGAAATGATCATGTTTTCACTCCTGAAATCCCTTTCCCATGTCAGGTGGGAAGGTTATTGGGAGACATAAAATGAAGATGACTCTTTGATTCTTGAGGAAATACCCACTTGGGTAGAATTTTATTTTATTCCCTTAATGAGGAATTCTACACTATAAGTAACTATGATGAGCAATACATGAGATTAACAATCATGCAATAGGGAAGATACAAAATGACACTTCAAATTATGCCAATATTTTCCATGACTTGCACCC
>APFE030075109.1:4472-30756 GCA_000404065.3 Pinus taeda
GTAGTGAGTCTTGGGAATGTACCTATAATAGCCTTTTCTTTTAGGGGCTTTATCCCTTGTGGGATATTTTCTTTTATTTCTTGGGTAATTCCTTTTATTTCTGTAGAAAGTCTCTTTAAATTCTCTTTTTGCCCTTTTCTTAGACTTTCTTCGTTTGACCAATGGGTCATCAACTGTTAATCCATATTTACTACAGATGGATTTTTTATCTGGCAACCGAGATAATTTTTCTAGGGATTTATTGACTCTTGAACTGGTACAAAGGCTGACAAGAGTCTTTGTAATAAGAGAATAGATTTCTCCCCATGTATATGACTCAAAAGGCAACTGAAAAATATCCTGCATTTTGATATAATCAACAAATCTGGAAGGTAAAGCAGCAATGTATACCTGCTTCCAAAGCAGATTTTTGGAATCTTTTACTTCATATATCCGCTGCATCCAGTCCCTGTGAAAATCATCATATTGGGACATTTTATGGCATTTGAGGTTCATCAAAATAACCTCATGTTTATTTGCTATTTCAGTTTCACAACCACACCAATGTTCTAAAATCATAGATGTTAAGGCACCAATCATATTATTTGTTACAGTGCCATCCTGATTATGAATCACATCTCCCTTTTCATCTTTCAGGACTTCAGCTTCCATAGTCTCAACCAGCTTAGGGGATGATTATGTTTCCCACCATCTGAGAAGAGTACCTGTAAAACACTGGATGATTGTTTTGCAAGCATCTACTTCTGATTTCCCCCTTAAAACATGAGTTATATTCAGTTATACTTTATATCATCATTTGGCGGATCTGGCAATACTCATGTTATCTATGTTCCATTCTCTGTTGGGAGTCAGGGAAGAAAGTGTTGTCTAATATATATGCATATTTGTTATGGAAGTTCATATAAATGTATATTGATGTGTATGTATAATATGGTTGATATAGGCTTAATGAGGTTTATCAACCACATTTACTAATGTGATTGTGCTAATTTTTAAATAACCGTGAAATTTTCACTTAATTGAAAAAAAAAATCATCTAATTTTTTTTAATATCTCTCCCGCACAAATCCTCTAAATACCTTTTTTGCATCCATTGAATTTAATTTAATTCACATGCTCCACATCCAATTCAACCCAGTTGTATGCTTTATATCAATGCCACCAAAAAAACAGTGACCACTGTAACCCCTCAAAATTTTACACAATGTAAATAATTTTATTTTCTTTCATATTTTTTTAATTTAATTATAATTTTACTTTTTCCCTCTCCCAAAACAATTATTTTTCTCCATTTCAAAATTTTCAAAAAATCAACAACCAAATTTATTTTTTCCAATTTCAATATTTTCAAAAAATCAACAACCAAGTTTTTATGTGGCTAACTAATTTGTTCCTATGTTACAATATTTGAAAAAAAAAAACCAACAAAGTTTACTTCAACCCCTTATATCCATCTCAGTAATTTTCATTTTTACTTCAATTTTTATCCTCGGATAGTTTTTTACTTCTCTTAAAAATTCTATAAATTCCCATTCCACACTGCAAACCAAAACCATTGCCAAAAAGGACGCTGACTATCCTTTTTTTTCATAGCGTGAATCCAATGTAGAGAGAAATCGCTACCAAACCCGACAAACGCATTGCACCGCATCTACCCCACTTGAAATGTCAAACCGCGGCATTAAAACACGGCGTTGCATTTTTTTAAGCATTTCTCTTTGTTTTTTCATTTTACATTTTTTTCGCCTTTTTCTTTTTTAAATACTTGATAAGATCAATACCATTTATGTACTCTTTTTTAAAATGGATTTAATAAGTTATATTTATATATATATTAATAACAATTACTTATGTTGCGAAATTTTATTGTTGCATTCTCAAAAGAAAATTTGAGTTGTTTTTTAAGATTTTTTGAAAAAAAAATTGTTAGTTTTTCTAGTTTAATTTTTCTAAAATCGGGCAGGAATTTATTGAAATCACAGGCTTGGTGGGTAACCCCTGCACAATCTAAGTGCCTTAAGGGTTTTTCAGGGTGCTGAATCCATATATATAGTCAAAAAACCAGTTTAAAAAACACAAATCAAGATTTCACCTCAAATTTTTCCGCCAACACCTGAAAGTCCAAAAAGTCACACTAAAGGTAACTCCTTTCTTTTTTACCATAACATTCATTTTATAAATTGCTTTATTGTTTTGTGTAAATTATTATTTCTTTTATGTAAATATTTGTTGTTATCACTATTTTTTAAAATAATGTTTAATATCAATACTACTTATATTCTTTTCAGTAAATTCTTATTTTTGTTTATTTATTTCAAGTAAACAATTATTGCACATACCCCCAATCGGGGTGTCGTTGTCGGACAGAGCCATTAAGGCAGTCATTATGATAAGGACGCAGAGGAAAGTTGCCACCGCCCCCCACATGCTTGAAGTGGATGGTGTGGTGGCCTTTGGCATGCTTAAGGCAACAATAATGCAGGAAGGTGGCAGATGAATTTGGGCAAGCTTATCGATTGCGGTGAAGGATAAATGCTCGGGGATTGAAAGAGTAGAGGTACTGAAGGCAAGAGTGGAGCCGAGTTTTCGGAAGGGACGGGGGCTTCATCAGCGCCAAACGTTGGTTACCGAGTATGCAAACTAGTTCTTCTTCCACTCCATCATGCTTCCCTACGTATGGTTTGATAATTGGGGTATGTATGGGGTCATTGGGTTCATGGGGGAGAGTAATTCGAGCTGGGAGATATGCATGGTGTTAGGTGTATGCTAAAATAATCCCAGCTCCATGGGTTCCTCCCTGGTGTCAATCCGTTATGGGATTTTCCTCTCTCACATGGGGCTTATCGGGCTTGTTGGGGAGGGTGTCAGTCTAGGGGAATACCTCTATCTTGTCTGCTTGACAAACCTGGGGGTCAGGGGTTGGGATGTTGTCAATGTATATGTTTTAGTGAAAGTTTGTTTCTTGGTCTTCTCCGTGGTTGCTGAGGAAAATTGGAAGGACTGGCTCTTGAGGGTCAGCGCCAAGTACCTGAGGAGAGCTAGTAGTGGGGAGGTTGTCACAGGATGGGGTTTTTGAAGTCTGGGAATTGGCATAAATTGGGTGTTGGTTGTGCCAGCCTCTGATGGTTGAGGGGAAGTCGAGAGGCAAGCATAGTTTGGGTTGGGTGCCTATTGGAGCCTGAGGTTCATATTTTGGGTTGCACTGCTAGTCAGGGAAAGGCTAAGATGATGCTAAGTCAGGGGGGATGGGGGAATGGTCATACAGAGGTGGGTAAAGGAGGTGCGGGGCTTGGATCCCATCAGCTTGGCTACCATGCTACAGGATCTATAGTTGGCCAGTTGCTAAGACCTCTCTCCCAAAGCCAAGGTCAAAGTGTTTGTAAAGCAATGGTCATGTTGGGGTGTCTGTTGGGGCAAAGTTACCAAGGTGTGGGTCATGGCCATGCTGGGTGGGGGATCCTTAATTTTGGGGGTTATACAAATGAACCAAGAGTGGCAAATTTTGTGAAATAGTAGAGCCTTCGGGTGATGGAAATACAAAATATAATGTTATGGCAATTCTGCTTTTTGTTCCCATGTCAGGTCTGCAGAACGGTAATCATTCTCGAACACGAAGAGCACAGGGGCTAGTTTTCGGCCATCCACAAGATTTGGCTGGAACGTACCATGATAGGGCGACAATGGGTAGAACGACGAAAGGTAAGGGCCAAGGAAATAGACCACGGGTGATTGAGGCCAAGGCTGAATCAAGAACCTCGAGTAAACACTGAGGTAGAAAACCAGTGGCCAGCCTGATAAATGAGGTGATTGCTGCATACAAGGAAGGCACCAAGGAGGAGATTAGACGAATGATAGCAGAATGGGAGGAAGACATAAACCGAAAAGCAAGCGAGAATGAAGCTGATCTGGAGGACTAGAAGCTCTTGGTTCCATATTTGGGTCATACTAGAGGAAGAGGGACTCAATTTAAATAAACCCTATATCTTTATTGGCTGATGAAATGCCTCCTAGGAAAGGCCATGGAGAAAATCTGGATAACTGCTATCCAGGATTTCCCAAATTACAAATAGGATTTTCAGAAGCTGCAATTTTAATTACAAAAACCGGACGGTCGCCTTAATTGCATAGAGGGACACTTCCCCTGCCTCTTCTAGTAGATAGAGCTGCCAGGCTCCAATGCTAAAGATCTGGCCTCGGTCGCATTGGCCTCTGCCGAGTAGGATAAATAAAATGTTTGCTTTCAATTATTTTTATTAGTTTTCATGGCGGATATTTTTTAATTTTCAGTTTATAATCATTATATATTATATTATATATATTTTCTATGGGCAAATAGAATATGGATGTGGACATCACAATCAAACTTATCTAGCTTGGATAGGTAGACTCTGTATTTTTTGTTATTGGATGGCTTATCATGCGGTTAGGTGGTCAACAAACTTGGTTTTCCGATGGGAAAGTTGAGACCACCTAACCTGGCTCTATGTGGTTGTAATTTGCTTGTTTTATAATGAAAAAGAAGGATCTACCAAGCTTAACAAAAAAAAAGGTAAACAATTATTGCACATTTATTTCTTTCAAATAGACAATTATTGCACATTTATTTTTTTCATGTAAATAATTACTATGCATTAAATCACAATGTTTTTCAGTGTATGTGAAATTATGGTAATGCTTTAAATGATTTTTTTTCATATATGTATAATTAATATTTTGTATATGTCCTCGATCGAGGTTTGAACCAGCAAAAGGACCTCGTTGGGATCTAGGCCATGTGTAATTTGAAAGATGTAAGAGTCGGAGGGTGGCTTACCCACAACCCTCACATGCTTGGTAACGAAGGTATGGTGGTAGTGTGCATGCCAACAATTAATAATAAAGATACATGCCAAAGTGATACCTCCTTACAGGTGTTAAGGGTTTTCCGCTCCTCGTTCTCAAGTGTTTGGTTTCTGGTTTCTGGTTTCAGTGTTTGGTATTGGTATAGTGCTCTCGGATCGCTTGTGGGCATTCGAGAGAAAGGCTTCGCAAGTTGGTTACCCTGGTGTTGCTTGTTCCCTCAGTCTTGTGTCCAAATACACCAGGTATGGTATTTATCTTCACCCTCTTCATTGCCCACTCTCTGTAAACTATTCTCCCCTTTCACAGATCTTATGGGGAAATATTGATATAATGGTCTCTGCAAGAAATTGGAATCTATGTCATGAATTATGGAAAGCTCTTGACGAGTTTTACTCTGTGTTGTTTGTGTTCTATATGACTATCTCTGTTCTCTTTGGTATTTTATTATCTCGCATGGGTATGTACTACATCACTCTAGCTTGGAGTTTTGTGGATGTTTCATGCTTGTGTGTCTGTGCCAATTGTTTACTCCATTCGATGTCTATGATAGTGTGGAAGATTCAGAATTTCCCGTGTTTGGTTCCTCCTGTTTTAACTTGTTTCTGGTCGAAAACGAGCTCTCGGAGCTGGGGCATGTTGTTCCTTACCGTAGGTGGCAGACCCATCTTGTTTTACTTCTGTTTTCAGTCTTAAGCATGATCGTGGAGCCTGGGTATGTTGCCCCATGTTGTGGGTGGTAGACCCACCCACTCTCAAGTTAATTGTCTAGTTCAGGCCTAATGTTAGCTGTTGAATGCCTCTATGCTGTGATAATTTACTAGGTCTTCATTGTCACTGTAATTGTCGGGACCCCAAGCTGTCAAGTTGCTCCAAGCTTGAGGTTTGGGAAGTTTGTACTAGGGTTTTCATTGTATCCATTGTTTTATTGAGAATCACCATGGTTTGTCCTTCCTCCGATTCTAGCTCTTTGTGTAGGGGTGTTCGGGGTCAGGGAAAGCTCACAGGGAAGCAGGGAGACAATGGCCAAGCTTAGGCTCAATAGCCGCAGGAAAGAGGTCATAAATCAACCGCACAACTAATTCAAGATGAGCCTACTCCTATCAAACACATACCCCATCTCAGGTTTAACAACTAATTTCAAGAAACATAACTTAATCAACAGGCAGAAGCAGAGTTTCAATTGGAAGATTGGAGAGACTTGGTCCCCAACCCTAGTAATTCGGCACTGTTAGAAAGAATTAAACTTTACTATTTATAGATGGCTTATAATGTTGTTTGGTGTCCACCAAGCCTGGTTAATGGACCCTCTAGCTAGCTTTGTTAAATCTGATCCTGGTCTTTAGAAAAAAACATAAGGAATTTCCACTTATCCAGTTCCAAATTCAGCAATGGAACGTCCGCTTTAGCTGCATTGAGAAACACATTCTGTGTCTTCCTCAATCTGAATTATTGGGTTCAAGTGTGACGAATCCAACTCTAGTGGATTCCTCCGATGAACAACAATATACTTGACTCTGTTCGGTTTCAATTTTGTTTAAATCTATATGGTAAATTTGTTGGTTAGGTTATTATGATATAATTATTTAGCTTGTAGATGGTTTCAAGACATTCAGTCTTATAAGGAACTGTTAGAAAGACTTAAACTTTATTGTTTCTAGATGGCTTATTATGTTGTTCGGTGGCCAACAGACCTGCTTTCCCAGTGGTCAAATTGAGGCCACTGAACTCAAATATAGTTGTAACATACTTTTTATGAATATGAATAAAAAAACCCTACTAAGCTTAAAAAAAAATTAACATTTCATATATATATTTTCACAATATTTTTATTTCTATTTGAAATTATGTTAATGTTTTCATCAAAATTTATATATTATATAGGTTTTATATATGTATCAATTTTTTTTGATGAAACATTAACATAAATTTCACATAAAAGTAAAAATATTATGAAATTATGTTTCACGTTTTCATCAAAATTATATATTATATATGTTTATATATATATCAAAAGAAAATTTCGATGAAAACGTTAACATAATTTCACATAAAAATAAAAACATTATGAAATATATATACAAAATATTATATATATATATATATACAATTAATTAATATAAAATTTCACCATTGATTTTATAGATCATTTTTCTTCTTTATGTATAGAATTTATTTACACATATTCACAATGTTTTTAGTTTTTGTTTTTCAATATGATTTTTTTTCCATATATATTTATTTGTGAAAATGATTTATTTACACTTAACCACAATGTTTTCTTCTTGTGAAATTATGTAAATGTTTTTTATTGAAAATTTTCAATTTTTTTTTAAGATAAGCAAGTTTCTATATACAAATAACGTAAAATTTACTTGGTTGAATATATATAAACAACCTACAAATATATACTGCACCTAATACTTTGTTAAATATACATAAACAATCTATAGATATATGTTGCAAATTTGATTTACATTACATTTTATTTCATTTCATTATTCTATGTTATTAAATATATATAAATAATGTACACATCATATATATATATGAAAATAATTAATGTATATTTGGTTATTTCATTTCATTACGCTTTATTATTAAATATATGTAAATAATGTACATCTCATTTATATACATGAAAATAAATGTACAATTATTCTATTTTATTATTTAATATATGTAAATAATGTACATCTCATTTATTTAATATGAAAATAATTAATGTCTAACCACATTGATAGACCAAATATTTCACTTCATATAAATGTTTTCATTTATGTACTTTTAATTTAGCCCTCGTACTTTCTAACTCTGATTAATGTAGAAATGTATAATATACAATCGCATTGATGTACTAGGTATTTCACTTTATACAAATGTCTTCATCGATTGATCTGATTGGAAAAAATAGTTTTGACGTACTAAATTCCTTTTCAAAATTTGTTAAAAGTGCCTAAGGATTCATGAAATTAATTGCAAGTTTAAACATGAGTTTTTGAGTGCTTTTATGTAAATTTTATGTGTAAATTAACATAAACAAATGACTGAACAACAACATATAACAGACATAAACATCACCATAAACAATATCACAATAACACATAATAAAGGAGTTGACCCCTCTTGGGTTACGTCTCCTTGGTCCAACTTCCAATGGCTTGACCATCTTTATTATGATCAAAAGTGTGAATACATCAGTTTACAATACACATAAAGCTCTGAAACCTGTTCCAATGGCTCCATAATTCCCAAAAATTCTTGTGTGACCTCTTTCTACTCATGATTTGGTCAAAAATTGAAGAATTTATGACTTTCCCAAGTCTTCTGCTAATCGTTCCGCAAATTCCCCAAAATCCAGCATCATCCTACAATTTTGCCCTAAAATGCGCTAACGGAGCGAGAACTTTGCCAGTTTTTGGGTGAAATTGTTGGACACTTCAAATTTCCTCTAATGCCTTAATTCCTGCAAATTGTGGCGATATGGGGGCCACATGCCTGAGGCTAAGGCCAACAGACCACCTCGTCGGCTCGGCCCTCCGCACCTCTCTGTTGGTGGTTGTAGAGTCCAAGGACTGCTTTACCTTGACACCCTTTTTGTCCATACTTCTTTCTTTTTCCTATTCCTATCACCTAAATAAATGCAATAAACATAGGGTTTTGTTAAGGTAAACACTTACATGTCCTCTTTTTCATAATTTGTCCATATACTTTATTGTTTTATTAAAGTTTGCATTCAACTAAGGAATTGACCTGATTCTGCAGTTAATCCATAGATCCACAACTACCTCCATAGTTGGCAGGGTTCAAGTGCACCAGTTCAGTGAAAGAAGATATGGATAGATGATGAATGATCCCCTCATGGATTCTTTCCTATTCTCTCAATCCAATCCTTTAGGATAATCACACTGCAATGCGGTCAACCTTAAAGTCAATTGCAAGATCATATGCTGAAACAGAATCCAAATTTCACGAAATACTATCGGTTTTCTTTTCCAAATAACGAATCGATGAATTAGCAATATAATTTTGTTTGATAGGGATCGTAATAAAGATACTTAGGCTTAAAATTCTCATGTTGTTATTTGAAGAAATGTTATAAGAACAATGGCCACTTTGTGTTTTGGTGTGTGCAGTTGTACGTAATTTTGCAAACGTTCTATTAAAACTATTTTCGATTAATAGATTTCAGTTTACACTTCCCATGTTGCGTTTATTGAAGTGACTGACTATCTTGTGGAGGGCCCCTGCGTCCAGTTCAGGTCTTTGATCCATTTCAATTAGATTTCCTTTAATTTCTTATAATTAAATTATGGATGCTCTGTTTTATGTTTTAGGATGCAGCCCAATGAAGTCCACGATTGAATTGATATCTGCATCAGCAATTTCATTTCCTTTCTACCTAGCATAATTCAGTTATTTCATTTGCTTTCTACCTAGCATAGTTTGATCATCTCATTTTCTTTGTACCTAGTATCATTTAGTTATCTCATTTCATAGTTTTGTTGTTTTATAGCTTATCAATGTAGTTCTTGTTTGAGTGAAGCTACAATAAGTTAAAGAGTGACAGTCTTTTTCTTGGTAACTGAATTCAAGCATCATTCATTCCCAATTTGATAAAGTAGATCTATTTTGCACATGCTTTCTTAGTTAGTCTAGTTTGGTTGCAACATAAAATTCAAAATAAAATCAAAAACAGTCTAACAAAGTAGAATTTAGGATCACTCTTCAACCATCCACAAAACTTGATTCAATTAAGAATAATTTTAGAATAATCGGCTAGCGAATTTTAGGAACAATACTCTAATATAGACAGTAACACCATCTCCATGCTAATTCTCAATTTAGACTTTAACAATAACATAAACATCTTAACGACATAAACATCTTTAGTGCACTTGAGCTTCATCAGTTTACCTGCCTTGGTCGATAATTTATGCTGACAATTTAAGAACATTGAATTGACTAAACATTTCGGTGCCATTGCCAGGGAAGTACAAATAGAAGTTAAAAAAAAAAAGAAAAAGAAAAATCATCAATTCAAAACATGATATGCGTAGAGATAGAGACTCTAGAGGTAGATTTGTAGGATGAGCAAGAATTTTAATCCCCACAAATCCACTTGCTTCACCGTGACTTCGAAATTCCACACCACCTACTCAAACTCGAATTTCATTTGCAAGTCGACAAAGACTTCTTGAAGTCTCAAGATCATAAATCCAATCCACAACTTCACCTAATTCATCTACTGAAGCTGTAATTGAAGAAATCCTATATCCCCAACTACAAGAGTAGTTTTTCTATCCTCCACTGGTGAACAAATTCTAGAAGAAGCATTAGAAATTCCTAGTGAAGAAGAGGAACAAGAAACCTATTTTTGCCACCTATTGATAGAGGAACCAGAAGAATCAAAAGAACCTTACATTAGTTTTGAGGAAGATGTCATGTCTGAAGAAGGGGAAGGAGAGGTACATAATGTCATTGGTGAGGAAAATAGGGTTGGAGGAGGTAGAGGTAGAGGAGGAGGTGGAGATAGGAATAGAGGAGGAGGTAAAGGTAGAGGAAATCAAGATCCCTTTGGATTTCCTATTTTTGATGAAGATATAACCCTGACAATGAAAAATATTTCACCTTCTGTTCTTCAAAATTTCCACAAAAAAAGAAGTGAAGACATAGAGACATTTCTCTTCGAATTTGAAGTATTATGCAGATCATATGATTATCTGCATGATGCTCAAAAACTGAAATTATTCCCTACTACCTTAAAGGATTCAACATTAAAATGGTTAATGAGTCTAAGAATGAATTCTATAAGAACATGGGCACAAATGAAAGAGGCTTTCTTAGGAAAATATAGAGATTATTGTATGCCTAGTAACATTAAAGATTAAGTCTTCAAAATGACACAAAAGGAAGGTGAAAACCTTGAAGACTTAGTAGAGAGATTTGTCTATAATATTAAAAGAGAAAAAATGGATAATTTGGATGAGGAAACTTTGAAATCCCTCCTACTCAAAGCTATCAAAGATGAATGGATCGATCTACATAACTTAATAGGAAAAGGAGATATTTCTCAATTACCATTTGCAGATATCTATGATTTATGTGTACTTATCTCAAGGGGTAAAGCATGAGTTAGAAAGAGTCCTAGAGATCCTCTCTTATTAAAATTAATAAATCTGCAACTGGGACAGTTAGTAGGGTAGAATTAGGAAGCTTGCTTGATACTTTGAAGACAGATATTTTAGGGAGTCTAAGTAAACAGATAGACACCCTTAAAATTAAAAAATAAGCAAACATATGAACATGCCACATTATCCATTTTTTTTCCTAGATGTCGAAAGAAACATGCCCTATGAGTGTGTCCCTTAGATTCAAAAGCTATAGAAACTTGTGTCTTATGTGTAGATAACCATGATACTAAGAAGTGTCCTTCTTTACCAAGTCTCAAGGTTGTATTTAATGATTAAGGAATACCGAAACAAGTAGACCCTCTTTACTTTATAGCCAAGAGACCATGGCAAAACTCCCAACCAAATCAACCACAAGGTTTTAGACCACAACAATTTGCTCAGTCTTCAAAAAATAATTGGAATCCATCTTGGCAGCCTTGGGCTCACCCACAATCACAATCTTGGAATCAAGGATGGCAAAACCATTATGGGGCTTATGCTAAATATCAACAATATTCACCATCCTATCTTCCACCACAATTCCTACCCCAATCTAATCAAATTCCTCAAGCTAATCAATTACCTAAAGTCCAAGTTCATAGTCAAAATCCATAGCTCTCGCTACCATTTGCATAAAAACCAAATCAACTACCCACTCAACCACTTTCGAATCCTAATAATAAGATGTCACAACAACCTGTTTACAATATGGAAGGGAAAAATCCCCAAAACTATGTAATAACTCCACTAGATCTAAATAATGTCCAATTAAGGTATGGAAGATTATTGCAAAGAAAACCCCCTATTGTTATTCAGGAAGTAAGAACAAATCTTGAGAAACATAAAAATCAATATGAAGAATGAGAGTCTTCTCTCCCTGAAAAAGAAAATAAGCAAACAGAAAATGTTCCAATAAATACTCTTGTTATAGAACAACCCTCGATATCAATTAGACCACCTTTTCCTGAACGGTTGAAAATTGTTGAAGGAGTAGAAAAACAAATCACATTGCCTGATTATAATATGATGGATGAATTAAGAAATATCTATATCAAAATTCCTTTATTACAAGCCATAAAAGAAATACCAATATTTGCAAAAACAATTAAGAAATTTACTCAAAGATCCGAAAGAAAAAGAAAATACATAAAAAGAATTCAATTAGTCGGGAAAATCGCAGACATCATGATGGGGAAAATGATAATCCAAAAATATCTAGATCCAAGGAGCCCCATTGTAAAAAATCACATCAATGGAATTGAAATACCAAACACACTGATTGATCTAGGAGCAACCATAAACATAATGAGTAAACAAGTTATGGATTCCCTTAGGCTTCCTAACCTTCAATACACACCAACACTATTACAATTAGCAGATAGGTCTGTGATTAAACCTTATGGTGTATCGGAAGATGTTTGTGTATCCTTAGATTCTTGGGAATATCCCGTTGATTTCATGGTCTTAACACCCAAGAATAATTTAGGAGGACATCCATTAATCCTAGGAAGACTTTGGTTAGCTACAGTTGATGCTTTCATTGGTTGTAGATTAGGTGACATGTTTATCTCAGATGGAAATTCTACAAAGAAATTTACATTATATCCACCTGCAAGAACAAAAATAGAAATAGAGAGTGAGGAATGGATAGATGATGATGATATACAACTTGTTTTCACTACTGAACAAGTAAGAGAGGAGGACCAAATTTTAAATCTATTGGAAAATAATGAATCTTCCTCACATGATGATTGTAGTCAAAATCAATATCTGTCATCTAGGCAAGTATCATTGTTCTCCATGGAGAAATTTGGGAATTATTTAATAGAAATTTTTCCAGGTAGAACTTTTAATGTTAATGAAAACTTGGAAGAATTACCAAAGAATCAATTGGTAGAAGTTTTACGAAAACATTCGTTTGCTTATGCATGGGAATACACTATATGAGAGGAATTGATCCTAAGACTTGCATACATCGTATCTAAATTGAAAAAAGTGCAAGACTAGTTAGACAGCCACAACGAAGAATGAACCCAAATTTAAAAGAAATTTTTAAGGAGGAATTACAAAAGTTGCTAAATGTAAATTTTATCTATCCAATATCAGGGAGTCAATGGGTTTCACCACTAGTAATCGTTCCAAAGAAAAATGGAAAATGGAGAGTATGCATCGATTACAGGGAATTGAATAAAGCAACATTAAAAGACCACTTTCCACTTCCTTTCATAGATCAAGTCTTAGACACATTAGTAGGGAAAAAATATTTCTCATTTTTGGACGGTTTTAGTGGAAACAACCAGATTCAGGTAGCACATGAAGATCAAGATAAAACCACATTTACCTATCCATGGGGAACTTATGCTTATCGAATACTTCCCTTTGGATTATGCAATGCTCCGACAACATTCCAAAGAGCAGTCCTCATAATTTTCTTTGATCTTATTCATGATTGTGTGGAAGTGTATATGGATGATTTCACAGTTTATGGAGATTCTTCTAACGAGGCACTTGAAAATTTAGAAAAAGTTTTAATAAGACGTAAAGAAACAAATATTTTGTTAATTCATGAGAAATGTTTCATGATGTTTAACGAAGGAATGGTTTTAGGTCACCATATTTCAGGAGATGGAATTAAGGTGGACTCATCTAGAGTTGAGGTCATTTCTAAATTATCAGTGCCAAACTGTTAATGAGATGTTAGGATTTTTCTTGGTTTTACTTGATATTATAGAAGATTTATAGAAAACTTCACAAAAATTTCATCTCCACTCTTTAAACTACGTACCAAGGACTGTGAATTCAATTGGAATTCTGATTGTCAAGATGCCTTTGAAACGTTGAAAAAGAGAATTTCTGAAGCATCTATCTTAAAAGGACTTATTTAGAAATTTCCTTTCCATATATCAACGGATGCTTTAGATACAACCTTAGAAGTTGTGTTAGGGAAAAAAGAACTTACTCCTTATGCAACCTATTATACCAGTAAAAATTTAACTCCTACAGAGCTAAATTATACTATAACTGAGAATGAGTTCTTAGTCGTAGTTCATGCTATTAACAAATTCAAACATTATATAACTAACTATGACACTTTCATTCACACAGACAATTCTACCATTAGATACCTAATGAATAAACCAATCACTAATGGAAGAATAACCAGATGGCTCTTATTGTTACAATATTTCAACAACACCATTCTAGATAGAGCCGAAAAAAGAATACAATTGTTGACTTTTTATCTAGAATTCATAATGATAATAATGATCAACCTATAGAGGATAAATTTCCCGATGAATATATTTTTGCAGTATCTACTAAATCACCTTTTTATGCGATATTGCTAACTATTTAGCTACAGGTAAAATGCCATTTCATTTGTCTCCTAGAGAAAAGAGGAGGATATTTCATAATAGCACATCTTACTCATGGATAAACAAATAATTATACGAAACAGGACTAGATCTCATCATCAGAAGGTGTGTTCGAGAAGATGAAATACCATAAATACTTAAAGCCTGCCATGATGAACCATGTGGAGGACATTTTTATGACAAAATAACTACTTATAAAGTCCTACTTTTAGGATATTATTGGCTTTCCATTTTCAAGGATACCAAGGAATATGTTAAAAGATGTGACAATTGTCAAAGAATGGGAAAACCTACTCTTTCAAATGAAATGCCATTACAGCCATAGGAACTCATTGAACCATTTCAAAAAATGGGCACTAGATTTTGTTTGTCCAATCAATCCACCTTCAAAGTAAAAAAGGTATATTCTGGTATGTACTGATTATGTCACTATATTCTGGTAGAAGCTAAAGCACTTCCTTTTGCTACTGAAAAATGTTGTAGTTTCATTTCTTTTTGAGGATATTTTCACGTGTTTTGGTGTTCCAAGAGAAATTATAACATACCAAGGAACCCATTTTACATCCAGATTAGTGCAGAAGCTTGTGGAGCAGTGCAAAATAAAGCATCAAAATTCCACTCCATACCATCCACAAGCCAATGGACAAGTTCAGTCTACAAATAAGGTGATTGAAACAATTCTTACCAAGACTGTACACTTACATAGGAAGGACCAGGCAGAAAAGCTTCGAGAAGCTTTGTGGGCTTATAGAACTACATGGATGAGTACTATAGGACATACTCCCTATGAACTAGTTTATGGGAAGAAGGTCTTACTTCCAATAGAGTTCCAAATCCAAACCTATAAAATAGCAGTCCAGTTGGATATTAACTTATTAGAAGCACAAAAGCAAAGGATGAGACAACTCAATGAGCTTGATGAAATAAGACAAGAAGCGCTCCAGAAGACTAGCCTAGTTCAACAATAAAGATCCAGATGGCATGATAAATATATTAAAGTAAGGAAATTTCATCCAAGAGATTGAGCATTACTCTTCGATTCAATGTTCAAGAATTTCAAAGGAAAATTCCAAACCCACTGGCTTGGACCTTATGAAGTTGAAAATGTCTTTGATAATGGTGCAGTTAGAATCAGGACTATTTATGAAGAGAAAAATCCTCTTTTAATGAATGGAGATCGACTTAGACTTTATCAAAATCCATTGACAAAAGAAGAATTTGTCAAAACTTTCCAAGATAATTCAAAACCAACATGTTGTTGGCATGCTTATATATAAAATTTGAAGCGAAAACCAACTCATGTTGGAACTTTAAATTTTATCTTTTCCAAAAAGAAATTCCCTTCCTAAAGTTTTTTTTCCTCAACTACAGAATTAGTAACTTTCTGCAACTTGAACAAGTTTCTGTAGCTCAGACAAGTTTCTGCAACTCTAATAAAATTTTTGTAGCCAATTTGACAAGAACACTTAGTGACTCGAATTGAAGAATAATTGATAGTGCAAAGTACCTGCAGAAGATACCAAAGGACAAATAAGGTTAGAAAATCAGTCAAAGGTATGTGATACTTTAATATTACAATAAGGGATAATATATTGCATATATGAACTAGGAGGACATAGCACTACCGAAATAAAATGAAACCATTGCAAATTGTGGGTGATGGTTGCTTGTCAAAATCATCATAATCCACCAATTTAACTCGTGTCTTTTCCCCATTCGAAATCTATCAAAGTAATTGTCGAATCATTATTTCGAATGTGCTCTAACGGTTAACTCATTCCTGCAGCCTTCATTATAATTCACTTATTCTCCCATTTCTTCGAATTCACATAGAATCTCCATCTTTCTACCACTGAACGAAACCCTACCAACACCATTTTTCCTATCAAGTAAATAGTCCTTGAGACAAAGCATCTTCCATAATGAGTGTTATTGGCCTAACTGAACCAACAGGAAAGAAGTTCTTAGAAGGATATCGTTAAACCAGGGATTTATTGTAGCAAGTACAGTCGTTACAATTCATAGAGAAATCTAATGGTTTCAATAGGGAGGTAACGAAGACATTTTCACGTTCTTTTGATGGAACGAAGGTTGAAATAGGAGACATCAAGTTCACCATAACAGAGTCCCTAATTACAGAAGCTACCAAATTACTCAGAAGTGGATAAAAATGGTTCAAAAACAGAGGGATCGAAGGGGTAGATTGGAAAGTCTTCTTGAAAAATCCAAACATTGACACCACCATCTTCAGAAAAGGTATTCCTAGTACAACACTTAAGAATAAATGGAGGAATTGTCTCCTTGTAATTTAGAAATTTATTACTTGTGAAGGTTGGTTTGGATGCATGTTTTTCTACCACATTAGGATAATGATGAATTTTATTGAGGAACATCAAATGAATCTTCCATGTTTACTCTTGCATAGCCTTAAGAAAATGTCAATGAATGTTCAAAAGAAAATTCAGTCCATAAGCAATACAATGCACCATCATAGATTGATAAAAATCTTGATTGAGTTTTGACCTTTAAAGTATAGGTGACAATTGGGATAATTTTATGGTAAGAAATAATTTTGAAGAGAAAAGCCCTGAACAACATATTGGTAGTAGCACCCTCAGGGGAAGGAAGAGAAAAATGGAAACAATAAAAGAATAGGAACCCCAGTCCCAACATGAATTATCAAAGGATGAACTAGCCATAGTAGATATTTTATAGAAAATGAAAAAAGGGAATCTTCGAAGAAAGAAATTCGGTAGAGAAACAGAGGATTTCTCCCAAACTAAGATCCTTCCTCAAAAAGAGAATCCAAAAGCTAAAAATAAGAAAACTCAAGGATTTCCAACCACAGGTCTAAGAAGAAGTACCAGATTGAACACAGTACAACAAGTAGTCTCAAGAGATGCAGAATATATCGATCTTGAGGAGAAATAACAAATTGAAGACCATACAAACTCTCCAGGAGAATCACCAAAATTGTCACCAAGGGTGTCACCATCCCCCTTCAGTTCACCTCCAAGAAGTCTAGTGTAGAGTCCAGGTGTTGATCCTGTTCAACAAGAAATTTATGACTATATAGAATCATTAGAAAGAAAGGAAGAAACAACTAAAGAGTCAATCCAAAGTCCATGAGAAGGAAGCAATCAGTTCAATGAGCCACAAGAACCTTTAGCATCTAATGTTTTAAAGCAAGAAATCTTTGAGTTGGAGACATTGAACAAATACCTGAAAAATGAAAATCAAACACTGAAAACACAAAATAGGATTCAAATTTCCAAGAGTGACAACCTTATTCTTCACTTGAGTTTATGGTATAAAAAGAACAAGAAGTTGAAGAAAGAAAATAGAGCAATACAAAGAGAAAGAATCAACCTAAAATATAAAATCCTCATAAAGAAACCAAGAATGTCAGTGGTTGCCAGAAAGAAGAAGGAAGTGAATCTTGAGTGTGATAGTCAGAAGGTACAAGAGAATGACAATGATAAGTTGTATGAGGACATACAAAACCTCCAGCGTGGGGGAATGTAGAGTCCAAGGACTTCTTTACCTTAACACCCTTTTTTCCCATACTTCTTCCTTTTTCCTATTCATATCACCTAAATAATGCAATAAACATAAGGTTTTGTTAAGGTAAGCACTTACATGTCATATTGTTCATATTTTGTCCATATACCTTATTGTTTTATTAAAGTTTGCATTCAACTACGGAATTGGCCTATTTCTGTAGCTAATCCATAGACCCGCAACGACCTCCATTGTTGACAGGGTTTGACTGCACCAGTTCAACAAAAGAAGATATGGATAGATGATGAATACTCCCCTCATAGATTCTTTCCTATTCTCTCAAGCCAATCCTTCAAGATAATCACACTGCAATGCGGTCAACCTCAAAGTCAACTGCAATATCATATGCCAAAACATAATCTGAATTTCACAAAATGCTAACGATTTTCTTTTCCAAATAGAAAATCGATGAATTAGCGATATAATTTTGTTTGATAGGGATCGTAATAAAGATACTTAGGCCTAAAATTCTTATGCTATTATTTGAAGAAATGCTATAAGAACAATGGCCACTCTGTGTTTTGGTGCATGTCGTTGTATGTAATTTTGAAAATGTTCTGTTAAAACTATTTTCGATTAATAGATTTCAGTTTATACTTCCCATGTTGCGTTAATTGAAGTGGTTGACTGTCTCGTGGAGGGACCCTGTGTCTAGTTCAGGTCTTTGATCCATTGCAATTATATTTCCTTTGATTTCTTAGAATTAAATTATGGATGCTTTGCTTTACGTTTTAGGATGTAGCCCAATGAAGTCCACGATTGAATTGATATCTGCATCATCAATTTCATTTTCTTTCTACCTAGCATAATTCAGTTATTTCATTTGCTTTCTACCTAGCATAATTTGATCATCTCATTTGCTTTCTACCTAGTATCATTCAGTTATCTCATTTCACAGTTTGGTTTTTTTATAGCTTATCAATTTAGTTCTTGTTTGAGTGAAGCTGCAATAAGTTAAAGAGTGACAATCTTTTTCTTGGCAACTGAATTCAAGCATAATTCATTCCCAATTCGATAAAGTAGATCTCTTTTGCACATGCTTTCTTAGTTAGTCTAGTTTGGTTGTGGCATAAACTTCAAAATAAAATAAAAAACAACCTAATAGAGTAGAATTTAGGATCACTCTTCAACCATCCAAAAAACTTGATTCAATTAAGATTATTTTTATAATAACCACCTAGCAAATTTTAGGAACAATACTCTAATATAGATAGTAACACCATCTCCATACTAACTTTCAATTTAGACTTTAACAATAACATAAACATCTTAACGACATAAAATAACTTCTAGCACATACAGTGCACTTGTGCTTCATCAGTTTACCTTCCCTAGTCGATAATTGTTGACAATTTAAGAACAATGAATTGACTAAAAAGTGGTCACATGTGGAGGCGCATGCCCAAGGGTTAGCCCTCTCCCTGGACTAACGAGCCCATTCAATTTAAATATGTGTCGCGGTCTAATATGGTTAAGACCTTTGGTATGGAGTGTTGGTATAGCTCTAGACTTGTGCCTTGGTGGTCGCAGGTTCGACCCCTGTTGCTACTACTAGGAATTCGACCCAAAATTTTGGTGGCCCCCGAGCTACCACATGGTAGCTGCTGGTTGGGCCATGTGTCAGCCTGTGGTTGGCCACTAATCCAACCAATCAAAAAAGCTCTCAATTTCACCGAATGAAAATGTGCCACTTGGCACAACATGATTCATCGAAGGTCATTGATTAGTCAACTTGCCACATAGACCTGCATAGTCAGTGCCACATCAGCAGTACAGACCGCTAACTGGACTGTCACATTTTGCAAAAATTCACCTATTTGGGAAAATGAACAGAACATGATTTTGGGATGATACGGTGTCTGTTTTGCATGAAACAAGTTGCACCAAATTTAGGATGACAAGAAATATGCAGTCATTCAGGTTCCATACCGATCCAACAATTTTTAATTTTGAGATATTTTTTGAGCACCTGATCATTCCTCCCCACTAGAAGCCTTTTGGACCCCAAAATATCACTCTCATTTGTCTAGCAGGTGAGGGTACAATTCCCTCACCTTTCCAATCTCGATCCATTTGGATTTTGAAGGATTTTTTCCTTTGAACCCTACTCGAAGGTAATCCACATTCCCTTGTTTTGAAGACCTTGTTCTTCTGTCAAGAATGGTGTCTTGTTGTAGTTCAACAAGGTATTCAGGAGAAAAATACTCAATGGAAGGAATTTGGACATTTTCTCCTTGATATTCTATTAAAGGAGGCTTATACAACCTTAAATTCTCAACATTAACAACAACATAAATTTTCATATATTCAGGGAATTCCAACCTGAAAGCATTGTTACCAATCTTTTCCAGAATTCTGAATGGGCCATATCTAATTGGTTTCAGCTTTCTACCTTCTTCTTGGAGTCTCTCTTTGCTAATTTGAAGCCAAACTTCATCACTAACTTGGAACTTGTGATCTACATGATGCTTGTTGTGCCTTGCTGTGTACTTGCCTTGGCTCTTTTCCAGCTATTCTTGAACTCTTTGGTGTACCAATTGGATTTGTTCAATGAACCTTATTTCTTTTTCTATGTCACTATGACCATCAATAGAAACATCCTTTCCAAAAATGAAATCCAAAGGAGACTTAGGCAAGTATCCCAAACATGCTTCAAATGACAATATTTGAGTTGAAGAGTACTTGACCCGGTTGTAAGCATGTTGAATGTAGTGAAAGTGTTAATCCCACAACTTAGGATGCTTGTTGCAATACTCATGAAGAAGATGTATTATTGTCCTATTTACCACCTCTATTTAACCATCTGTTTACGGATGAAATGTTGTACTCTTTTTCAATTTGGTGTCCATGAATCCCCACAAGCTTGACCAAATTTTCTCAACAAAGTGAGAATGTCAATCACTAACAATCAATGTGGGAAATCCAAAATGCACCCATACATTTTGAAAGAATAACTTATCAGTTTGTTCAATTGTAATTTTCTTTTTACATGTCATCAAAATACACATTTTTTTGAACCTATCCACAACTACATACAAATAATCATGACCTCTTTTTGACAATGGAAGACCTCCTACAAAATCCATAGAAACAATCTCCCATGGTCGTGAATGAACCGGAAGTGGTGTGTACAATATTAACTTCCTATTGCTAGGCTTACTAACTGCACATAATGAACATCCTTTAATAAAACATGACACTTTCAAGCATACGAGGCCAATAACAATACCTTTGTAGATGCGCCACTATCTTATTTACACCGAAATGACCAACAATAAGAGAAGTATGTGCCTCTCTTATGATGTTGACTCTTTCTCCCAGTGGAATACAAAGCTTACCTAGATGGTACAACAAGTTATCATGCAAATGATAATCCAATTCATCTACTTGGTTACCTTGACTCAAGCTTGCATAAACATCCTGAAATTCATTGTCTAATGCATATTTCTCAATATAACTTTCATGCAAAACAGAATCATACTTGAGTAAATTAGTTGCACTAATAATAGGCCTAGAAATCATATCAACAAATTTATTGTAGATACCTTTCTTATACCAAGTGGAATTGTTGAAGAAAACCCATCCATTGAAAGTGCCTTGATTACTGCAACTTAGATTGAGATTGCAAGTATTGCAATGGCTGATGACCAGTGTGAATGATTGTTTCCTTACCCATCAAGTAGTGTTTCCACTTTTTCAAACTTTGCACCAACGCATACAATTCCTTGCCATATTTAGGACAATTAATCATTGCACCATTGAAAGTTTTCGAATGAAAACAGATAGGCTTACCATGTTGCATGAGGACTACACACATGGCATAGTCACTAGCATCAGTCTGGATCTCAAATGATTGTCTCAAGTCTGGAAGTGTAAGTATTAGAGCTGAATGGATCTTTTCCTTCAATGCATAAAGTCCTCTTGTTGTTTTCCTCCGAACTAAAAAACCTTTTTCACAATAGTCAATGCATGCAAAGGAGTTGCTATAGAAGAAAAGTTAGCAATGAACTTCCTCCAATATTGGGCTGCTCCCAAAAAAAATCTTACCTCATTAACTGTCTTGGGCCTTGGCCAATTCAAAATGACATCAACCTTGGAGGGATCTATTTTCAACTCACCTCCTCCAACAATATGACCCAAGTAAACTAATGAAGTTTTTCCAAACTCACACTTTGACATCTTTAAATAAAATTGTTCTTTCTTTAAGACATCAAGCACTTTTCTCACATGCATGACATGTTCATCACGAGATTTACAGAAAATTGAGATGTCTTCTAAGTAGACTATAACAAAATCATCAAGATATTGCCTCAACACAACATTCATCACACACATGAAGGTAGTAGGAGCATTTACATAAACCAAAGGGCATAACTAGCCATTCAAACAAACTTTGTTTTGTTTTGAATGTTGTCTTCCAAATGTCTCCTTCAGCAATTCTAATTTTACGGCAGCCACCCCTTAATCCAACTTAGTAAAATACTTTACATCTTTCAATTGATCAATTAAATCATCTATTCTAGGTAGTGGGTAACGGTTCTTTACCGTAATCTTGTTCAATGCATAGAATTCCACAAACATGCGCCATGTTCCATCCTTATTTGGCACCAAAACAATAGGTGAACCACATGGTGAAGAAATTGGCCTGATGATCCCTTTATCCAATAACTATTGATTTTTTTTTTAATTTCTGCACTTTCCATTGCGGACATCCTGTACATGCCAATGTTAGGAAGAGGACTATCTTGTTGCGACTGTATCTCATGTTGTATTCCTCTCTTGGGAGACAATCATTTTGGCTCTTGAAACATCTCATCATATTGGTTAACAATATCAACCAATTTAGATTTCAATCTTGAATCACAACCTTGAAAAGCTTCATTATCAACATCATTCTTGGGTTTGATAATTAGAATCACAAAATTCTTGCTAGAATTCACTCTTCTTTTCATCTACCCCACATTAACAAGTGAAAGCTTTAGTTACTTGCTATGGGCTCTCACAATATATTCTACTCTGTCTTTGAACAAATGGTATGTGTTTTCATGTCTATGGAAGATAGATTTTTTGTCATAGAGATAGGGGTTGCCCAATACTATAACACATATGTCTAATGGCACAACATCAAGCTTCACTTCATCTATGAAATTTGTAGTAATGGTGAATTTTAGTTTACACTTTCTAGTTACTTGCAATTGTGCATTATCACACACCCATCCTAATGGACATGGATGGAATGGTTTCCAAGTTTAAACTTTTGACAATGTTTTCAGAGATGAGATTGGCTTGAGAGCCACTATAAAAAAGAGTATCAATTTTGCTATATTTTGAGATTACCCTTATGTGAAAACATTTTATCCTCTTCTTTTCATTTGGAGTTTCATTGTGTAAATTTGAAGTACTAGTGCTAGCAATGGATTCTTTTCCTTTCATACCCATGGTTGTAATTTTAGTTTCATCACCCGAATCAGATCCCAAATCATGTTGAGTGGTTGCGGTTGCCTTTTGTTTTCCATTGTTGTTGAATTTCTTTGGTTTCATCTCGAGATGAAGCTTCTAACAATGAGCTTCATCATGACCCTCTTTAGAACAATTATTGCATGTTAATTTCTCTCCTTCGTTCTTAATATATTCATTTTTCTTTCCCTTTCCATTGAAACCCTTTTCTTTTCCATTACCCTTGAATGGCTTTTTACTATCCCCTTCTAGAGTATTTTTTCCTCTTGCCTCAAGATGAGTGGCTTGCACACACACCTCAACTAGATTATCAGAATTAAACATAAGGATAGTATGCCTAAGTTAACTGTGTAAACCCCCTATGTACTTCAGCAACGTGTCTTGTGATTGCAAATCTACACCTAACATTAGAGACACTTTTCTAAATTCTTGGGTGTAATCTTGCACATTTTGACCTTTAAGTTGTCTAAAGTTCTACCAATTCATAATGGCTTTCTGCATATATGCTAGAGGGTAGAATTGTATTTTAATTGCAACAATGAAATTAGATCAAGAAATTCAAATCTTACTGTGTTTTTTTTATCTCTTCTTGTGTCTTTGATTCCCACCATACTAGAGCTACACCCTCCAGCCTCAAGGACACTAGTTGAATCTTTATGTCATCATCTTGAAGGTTTTGAATTCTTCAATAAACCTCAAACTGACGAACCCAATTGTCAATCTTCTTTGCATTCACTTCACCATTATACATGGGAAGTTCAAATTTAACATCAAGATTTAACAAGGGTGTTTTTCCAGTTCCTTTTGAGGTATGTTGATGAGCATGAGTAAGCGTTGTATTAGTGGAAGAGGGTGAAGATAACTCTGAATACGAAGATGAAGGAGATGGTGGAGAGGGTGGAGGTTTACCTCCATTTCCATTACCTCCTCCTCCTAAAGAACCTTCTCCTTTGGGAGGCTTGGAGCTTTCACCCTGTAGTCTGGCATTCCTCTCTTCATAGAGGACCTTCACCATCTCTTTCATGTCAAAGAAAGCCTTCCTAAATATCTTCTCATCCTCTGTCATGTTTGTAGGCTCTCCTTCATGAGACATGCTCACTGAAGTCTCAACTACAACTTGAGGAAGAACAGGTGGTGGAGATTTTGGAAACCTTGCACTCCTTCTCCTTGACCCAACTTTAAGGCTTTCAACTAGCTTCCCTTCTCCTCTCTTGAGCTTAAACCTTGTAAGCATGACATTCACTTGCAAAGAGTTAAATCCTTTTTGCACAAAAAAAACCAAGAGCTCTGATACCGAACTTGATTTGATTGGAAAAAATAGTTTTGTTGTGCTAAATTCCTTTTTAGAATATGTTAAAAGTGCTTAAGGATTCATGAGGTTAATTGCAAGTTTAAACGTGAGTTTTTGAGTGTTTTTATGTAAATTGTATGTGCAAATTAACATAAACAAATGACTGAACAAAACATATAATAGACATAAACATCACCATAAACAATATCACAACAACATATGATGGATTTCACACCTCCTCGGCTACGTCTTCTTGGTTCAACTTCTAATGGCTTGGCCCTCTCTATTATACTCAAACGTGGGAATACATCATTTTACAATGCTCAGAAAGCTCTAAAACCTGTTCCAATGGCTCCAGAATGCCCAAAAATACCTGTGTAGCCTCTTTCTACTCCTGATTTGGTAAAAAACGAAAGAAGTTACAGCGTTTCCAAGTCTTCTGCTAATGGCACCACAAATTCCCCAAAATTTGGCATCATCCTACAATTTGCCCCAAAATGCGCTAACGGAGTGACAATTTCACCGCTTTTTGAGTGAAATTGTGAGACACTTTAAATGTCCTCTAATGCCTTAATTCCGCAAATTGTGGCCATATGGCAGCCACGTGCCCGGGGCTAAGGCCAATGGCCCGCCCCGCTAGTTGGGCCCACCACACCACTCCATTGGTGGTCACTTGTGGAGGCATGTGCCCAAGGGCTGGCCCTTTCCTCGGATTAGTGCGCCCATGAAATTTAAATATGTGTCGCAATCTAATATGGTTAATACTTTTGGTATGGCATGTTGGTATAGCTCAGGACTTGTACCTTGGTGGTCGCGGGTTCAACCCCTGCTATTTTTGCTCAGAATTCGACCCAAAATTTTGGTGGCCCTCGCGTTGCCACGAGGTGGCCTCTAGTTGGCCCACGTGTCACCCATGGTTGGCCACCAATCCAACTAGTCAAAAAATGTTGAATTGCACCCAATGAGATTGTGCCACTTGGCACAATGTGATTCGACGAAGGTCGTTGACTAGTCAACCTGCCATATAGACTTGCACAGTTAGCGCCACGTCGGTAGTACGGATTGCTAACTGGGCTGTCACATTTTGCAAAATTTGCATGTTTGGGAAAACGAATAAAACATGATTCTGGGAGCATACGATGTTTGTTTCACGCGAAACGAGTTGCACTGATTTCAAGATGACGAGCAATATGCAGTTGTTTAGGTTCCACATTGATGTGACAACTTTGAATTTCAAGCTATTTTTTTAGCATCTCATCATTGATGTACCTTTAATTTAGCCTCCGTACCTTCCGCCTCTCCTCATGCTGATGACATTTCCAACATGCGACATGAACCATTATGTAAATTATTTAATTTTTTTGTTCGATGGTTTAGACTCCCTTACGCCTCAACCATTAATCATGGACTAAGATCAAACATATACCTAACATATTGCCTCGATAAAATTTCCCCACCCTCAATTAAAATTTAAAAATAAAATTCAACCACTCTTACTCCACCTCCACCTAAGGTTGAAATAGATACATCTATAGACGAAAAGTTATATAATTAAAATATTTTTTAGTGTATAATTAATTTTTTAATAA
>APFE030075117.1:0-16420 GCA_000404065.3 Pinus taeda
GAATTGAGATATGGGATGGACCTACCTACAACTAGAAAACTCAGTCTCCCATATTTCCTCCTCCAATCTTTGATAGAATGTGGCACCAAGTTGAATGCATGGGTTCCAGACCAACTGGCGCACCATAGGCTCATCAAATTGTTGGTAGAAGATGCCCTACACACATACACCATCCCTTTAGCTTGGGAAATTTTCCGGAACATGTCTAGAGGAGACAACATCAAAACTATTACTAATGAACTTAGTCCATGCGACAGTGAAGAGGAGGAGTAGAAAGAGGAACTTGAGAAGAAAATTCATGAGGGTCCACAAAATATTCAAATAGAAGAAGAAAAACAGGAAAAACAGGAAAAATAGGAGAAGCCAGACAAAACCACAGTTGAACCTAAGGCAGGAAAGAAAATAGCATCAAAAGCAGAGAAAAGGAAGGGAATAGAAGCTGAGAAAAAGAAGCCCAAGAAAGCTCAGAAAAAGACTGCCACAGGAGAGGCAGAGACTCAGCAAGAAAAGGAGAAGACACCACTAGAGACAGCAGAGTCAAAAGCAAAAATAGTAGACTCAGGAACAACTACAGAGGGTGAAGAAGAAAAACAGCAGGAGGAAATATCCCCTGAAACATTGGCAAGGGAAGCAGTAGTTGTGCTTGCTGCATTAAGCACTCCAGCTAAGAAAAAGGGAAAAAGAAAAAGATAGACATCAATGTATTTCAAAGCTAGGAGGAGCACTAGGATTGAGGTGGGCAAGCCCTAGCCACCATCAAAAGAACCCATTACCATTGAGAATGCACCTACTGTAGCAAGGGAGGAATCTCCCTCCAAAATCTCTATCACCTACGAGAGAGGGATTCTGATGACCTCCACCTAGAAGGAAAGGATCAAATTGATGGACTCCAAAATAGTCCTACAGGAGGCACAAACCTCTCTATAGGAGACATGGGCCAAGCTTAAAGAAACTAAAAAATTGGATAAGCAGGCAGAAGAACAATCACAAGTGGAAGGTAAGGAAAAAGAAATACCTGAGCCAAGTCCTTAGCCTAATTTAGGCTCCTATTACAATCTTCTAGAAGGTGGGAAGATCATCTCACAAAAAATTGCAGTACCTCTTTTCTTTGAATTAGAAAAAGAAAGGGTAAAGACCCACACCTCGATGCAGATTGATAAATCTAAAGGAGTTGAAGATATAGGGCACATAGAAAACAAGTTGAGAGAGTTGAGCAGGGAGTTGGGCATGGTAAGGCACACAGAGATCATTAGAAGAGCCCAACTACAGGAAGAAAATGAACTGTTGAAAAAGCAGCAACAGGAGAGGGGACCTCAAGGAGGAAATAAGCTGCTAGTCTTGGAAGGATAGCAACAAAAAGAAGGACCCCTAGCAGATAGTGAAGCAATAGATAAATAGCAGCAAGAAGAACAATTGATGACATATAGTGAGACATTGATGAAACAGCAGCAAGAAAAAGAATCTCAGGCAGCAACGGAAGTGCTAATTTTGAAAAGGTAGCTGTAGGAAAAGGAAGCCCAGATGGCCTGCATGGCCAACTGGGCAATGGAGGCCTTGCAGTGCAGATAGCCAGCTAGATCCTATGCACTATATCTCAAAGAACAGTGGCTCCAATTATGGATTAAAACATTAGCCCAGAGGGGCACAATCCCATTTCAAGATTATGGTCAGTTTATGGACTTATGTGATCATAGTTCAGCCGAAGATAAATCAAGGCTAGCAGAATTTTACTTACACAACATGGCGCTTCCTGACATGACTTTATGGGATCCAAATGCAACATTGGGAGACCTAGAGCTAATGGCTATGGCTTCTTGGATGAGCCATGAGGAAAAGAGAGCAATGGAAATTCAAAAGATAATGGCAAAAGAGCTAAGTGAGCCCCTGATGATAAGGGCAGAACCAGTAGAACCATTGGCTCTCATCTATGCACATGAACACCTTGCAGCCAATCCCCAAGTTCTCCCTAATTATGTTGACAGGCAAGCACAAGCTATTTCTCATTTTGAAGATATGGCGAGAGATTGTTTGGTAATGATTTCCTTCATGCATGCATGAGAAGGTGGAATACATTACCACATAGCTTAAGGATTAGGGAGTATCACTCCCCAACTAGAATGAGGGAGGCCATGAGGAGAGTACCCCTATACAAATACTCAATGTAAAACTTGAAAGCCAACTAGATTGGTCTTAAGTTCAGTCCTCCACTACTATTAAGACTGTTGGAAGGAGTTAAGGAGGAGGAAGAATAGAAGCAATGGGAGGAAGTGGACAGGAAAGCAGGTTTCCATGACAGAGAGGAAGAAATCACATCAGAGGCTTGGGATGTCAAGGAAGCTGTTAAAGCTATTAAATATGAAGAACTGGATTAGTTGCTCATAGGATGAGCAACGCATTCAACAGGGGGGTGAATATATTTATGTCAATAGAGTGAATGGGGATGGTCACTTTGGCATGTAGTCTAATGAGTGTTTACTGTAGAGTTTTTGGACAATTTTGGACAAGGACCAGGAATTTATGAGCAAAATGACAGCCAAACTCAAGGAAACATGGATGAGGACTTATAGGAGGGGTGTCTCCTCCATTAATTACCCCTTCCTCGAATTCTTAATCAACAACTTGGAGTACAAAGGCCCACATTGATGATTCCAAGGGGCAGCCGAGCAAGTCAAGTAGGGTTGTTGTTATCTTTATTTTTAGGCAGCCAAGTTCCTTAAGTTTAGGAGGAATGTTGGGAGTCCCCACTTGTATAAATAAGAAGGATTCAAGCCTCAGTAGGTTAGCCATTTCATAGTATATTTTCGCACTTTTGTGTAGCTTTGTACTCAGCTCATTTTCGAGCTCTTTTTGAAGACAGTTTTGTGATGTAACTACTATTTTTTGATATATGAAGATGAACCAAGTTTTGAACCAGCACTGATCTTTTCTAGAGGACTGAATCTCTTGCGTTAGGGCCTAACCCAAGTTTTCTAGCATCTCCTTTGTGTATTTATATGTTTTGTTTCCTTTCATGAGTTAATTTCTACTGCATATACTCATTTTACTTCATTGGATTAGGTTGCTTTTGATGGTTAGAATAGTTGATTTTTCTTCAAGTTGCTTAGGTAGTTTGCTACAGTAACAGAAAAGATCTAAAAAGGCCACCAACAGGTGTTGATTTCCTTTCTTCCTTCTTGGGACCATGATTTGAGGTCAAAGCACTACTGCTGCCACCAAAAACACAATTTTTGCTCTTTCAATGCAATTGCTAGTGTGGTATTTCGAGTTGGATAAGTTGATGTTAGTTTGGATCCACATGCTTAGATCATTTCCTATTCATGTACCATGGTTTTCTCACATAATTTTCTGTTTAGCATTTTTCTAGTTTTAGGTCAGAATTAGGTTAAGATAGACAAAACTCTGTTTTTCAGTTCTTGCTTTGGTCAGTGTTGAGAAGTAAGTGTGCAACTCTCTTGTAGAACATTCCAGCTTATCATTCCTCCATAACACAACTTGTACCAGTTCATCTCTCAAGATTTCCCCATTCATTCGCCACATTTCGCCAATCTGCCCTAATTTTTGTGTTTTCTCACAAAGTTGCTTTCTTGCCCCTTGAACAAATCCAACCATATCCTTCATTCACGATCTTCAATGACAAGTTATAGACCCCTCACACCTTCATCCAACCTTCATTTCCCCTTTCCCATCATTTCTCCACCTTCAAATCTCCAAAAACCGCTTTCGGCCTCCTCTTGTAGATCCTTCTATAGATCCCCTATAGCCTCCTTTAGAATTCCTTGCGAGTGATTTTTCAAAGTCTGATCGCAATGGAAGTTTTCAGAAGGGTAGTAGGGGCTGCTTAGGACCCCTCCACACCTTCCTCATCATTTGCAAAAGCCGACTCCATCTTCCTTTGCCACCAAAGCTCTGCACAGTCACATCCAGTCAAATCATAAGCATAACAATTCCACATAAAAATACTCAAAAGTACAAAAAATATGATTTCTTCTCATTTCTCTTCAGAAGTAGCTTGAATAAATGAAACTTGCCTTTTTCAGTAATCAATGGCACCCATTTCAGTACTTTCCATCTCTTTTCTTGCAAAACTAGGGTTTGCTAGGTTTGTGTTTCATTTCAGTTTTCCTTCTCTTTCTGCAAGTAGAATAACCCCTGTAGAGTTAGTTTCCTTTCATCACAGTTAAAGCTTCTTTTGAGAACTCATAGAAGTTGGCCTAAGCTCCTAGTGAACTTGTGCCAAGTGATCAAGTGACAGCCTGGAGTAAGAGCTAGTACTTGTGCATACAACATCATTGCTTCCAAGTTTGTTACGAAATACCGAGTTGATAAAACTAAAGAAGGAAGCCCTAGGAGTTGTAGCATTATTGTTGTAATACTGGAGCTCACTAGTAGCCTTCCTTTCCTTGACGTTCTCATTTCAAAAAGGAGGACGATTCTTTCTCTCACCAAGTTTTTTGGAAGAAAACTCACATAGAGAAATATCTTCATGCAAATTCCCATCATTTCCCAGCTCAAAAACTAGGTGTTCTCAACACCTTAGCCACTAGGGCTTTACTAGTTTCCGATGATAATCATATTGATGATGAAAGGACCCACCTCCTTAAGGTCTTTAAAAAGAATGATTATAGCAAATCCCAAGGTATGATAGCTTTCCATAGTGCAGAAAGAGGACCTAAGAAGAGGATCGATCCCAAGGATCAAACTTATGGGGTTCATCTTTCTTTATTCAGGAGACGATGGGAAAAATTACAAAGATCCTGGAGAAATATAATATTCCTTCTTCCTTCAGTCCCCTTCGCACTATTCAAAGTTCTTTTCATTCTGTCAAGGACCTAGTTAACCCCAAGGATGTGAAGGGAGTTTATATTATTCCTTGTTCCTATTGGACTTCTTACATTGGAGAGACTGGTCAATCAATAAATCAGAGGATTTGTGAACATGCTGTGAACATCAAACATGGGAGGTCTTGCTCCTCAACCTTGGTAGAACATGCAAAAAAGACCAATCATCACATATGTATAGAAGAGGCTAAAGTCATAGCTAGGGTCGACCATTTTCATTATCGTAAATTCAGAGAGGCCTTAGAAATTGAAAAAAGGTCCTCTAATCTTAAAAGAGACGATGGTTGGAGCATCAACAGATGTTGGATCCCTGCCCTGATCTCTTAACTATATATATATATATATATATATATATATTATATATATAATATATATATATATATATATATTATATATATATATATTTATATATATATATATATATATATATATAATTATATATATTATATATATATATAATATATTAATTAAATTAATATCTATATTATAATAATAATTATATTAATAAAAAGATAAATTCATTATTTTGTTTTTATAATTATTATTCGTTTTTTATACATTTTATTTTATTTATTTTATTATAGCATTTTAACTTAAAAATAATTAATAATAAATAGATAATAATAACAATATGAATAATAATAAAAATCCTTTTTAATTAAAATTAAACAAATTAAAATAAAAAATAGCAAATAAATAACTTAGTCAAACTAGTTGTTTTTTCTAACGACTAGTTAGTTGCTCTCTTCATCTATTTATTTCAATGTCTGGATCTGATTCATCATCTTGTCACGAAGATGAACCACACTGGATGGTTCGAAATGCGTCGACAAAATTGCTCCTATGTGATTGTTTCTGAAAGAATTTGTTATGAGAAAAAAAAGGAAGCAGTTAGAGAAATGTTGAAAATATCAAAACCTGCCAATACAATATGTGAATCTTGTCAGCACAGCACACAAACAAAAGTCGAGTTCAAGACAAAGGAACATTTTGTGTCACGTCCATTGGAATTAATAAATACTAATCTATGTGGTCCTATGAGAACAAAAGGTTTAGACGGTGAATTATACTTTATGCTAATGATAGATGATTACACTAGAATGAGATTCGCCAGTTTTTTGACGAAGAAGTATGAGGCATTAGAATGTTTCAAAATCTACAAGGAATTGGTCAAAAATGAAATTGATTTGAAGGTCAAATGACTAAGATCAAATAATGTCAAAGAATTCACGTCCAAAGCATTTCAACAATACTGTGGGGAACATGGAATAAAAAGGAAATTCTCAACAGCGAGAACACCACAGTAGAATGGAGTAGCTAAAAGAAAAAACAAAACCTTATAGGGAATAACTAGAACCATGTTAAAAGACTCAAACTTAGATGATAAATTTTGTGTTCAAGCAATTGATACTTCCGTATTCATTATAAATAGAGGTCTGCTCAGGAACAATTGTAACATGACTCCGTACGAACTATGGAAAGGAAGACTAGCTAATGTCAAATACTTCAAAATATTTGGAAGTACATGCTACATCAAAAGAGAAGACCAAAAATTGGGCAAGTCCGATTCCCATGTTGACAAAGGTATTTTCTTTCGTTATTCGTGCAAAATAATGGCTTATAGATGCTACAATATAAGGAAAAAACAAATAGTTGAAAGTATAAATGTTTCTGGATTTTAGGCATCTATGGTTGATTTCTTTTGAGTTAAGTCTCAGAGCATCCACAATAATAACATATTTGTCAACATTTCAAATCACAACAGGGATCCATCATCAGGACAATTTTTGAATGATGATGGAAGAAGAGCTTAGTGAGAGGATAAATAGTTATAAGATAATTCAATATAAGGAGTTGAAGGTTGGCCATTAATTAATTTTTTATTTTTATTTATAATAATTATTAACAGCATTAAAGTTTTATTATAATATTTAATAAATTTTTTAATTTTATTATTATTAATAGATTTTTTATATATTTTTTTTTCTCGATTAAACTATTCTATTATATACAAAACCAGATTACAATTACAATCAAGCTGTCTAGAAGATCTAGCTGCCTGGAGGAATGGCAGCCTAGAACAGCCACTTGTAGCAAAAAAAATGGCAAACTTGATCATTCCCGCACAGGGGCGATAGTAAACAGTAGAACAATCCCGCGCAGGGGAATACAGAGAGCTTGACACAGAGTAGCCATCCAAACATTACAAGAACCGACCTTAAACAATAGCGTTGGCATAGTGCCACAATGACACATTAACACAAAAGCAATTTGACATGAAGACATGCCAGAAACATTTTGACACATGGACAAAGCCAAAAAAAGAGTAAGCAAAATCCCTTCCGAGCAGTATGACCTGAGACCTTGCAGCAGATTAATCTTCTGGAACCTCCTCCACAATTGGGCACCATCCACATTCTTCTGCTTCTTGAGCTTGACCCTCCTTCACCTCGGTCGCTTCGGGCTTCGTCTGGACATCCTCCGTCTAAATGTGTGGTCTTTCCATTGCCTTCCCCTTGTCCGCAGAGTGCGTCTCCGTAGCCTTCACGACATTGACTGGTGAGGTAAACTCTTGATGTGCACTGGTTTCACCCTCATCTTGGGCTTCATTGATGAATAGCACAGAGACATGGGCGTTGATCTGGGGGCAATTCAAAGGGTTGTTGAAGGTGAAGACAGCTGAGCCGAAGAAAGGCGAAGACGAAGACCCAGGGGAGCTAGCTTCCAGATATTGGCTCTGCCTCAAAGAGCTAGCACCTCCCGTATGAGTGCAATGGCAATGGCAATGACAGTGGGGAAAGGTCTTTGCCTCTGCTGAAGGGTGCGAGGACCCTCCTCGATTGGAGCCATGATGAATTAACATACGCTGTCGAGGCCTAACCATATTAACAGGGCTATATAGAGCCAGATTGGGATGCAAAAAGCTGAGAGGGTCGTGGACAGGTTGGGTATTCAAGCCAGGGCTTGAACTTAACAGCACCAGAGGTGGTAGAAGAACCCCAAACCATACCCGAATGAACATGGTAACATCTGTGTTGCCACCGTATATAATGTCGCTGCCCTTACCTCGAAGCTTGCCCACCATTAATATTGTCTGCAAGATTGCCGAGGAGCCGAGCTCTGTTGCGCAGTCGAAAATGGACGGAGCGTAAATGCTCCTTTGCTGTCGTCCCCTCTCATTTAACCCAATCCACTGGGAATGTCCCTCTCCTCCAATGTACAAGTCACCTCTGCCCATGGCAGGCAGGTGGCCTCCCCTGCACACCCGTCCCATCACCTTATTAGTGCCGCTCAGCACCCGCATCCGGGGAGATTTTTTATATTATTATAATGTGACTAATTTTATATTAGATGAATATTGTTTGAATAATTAATTAGTTAATTGATTGAATAGATTTAAAAAAAAAAAAAAAACACAACAACAACAACAACAAATTATTATTATATTCTTAATTCTAAAGAAAAATAATTAGTTAATTAATTAATTGATTAAACATATTTTATAATAATAGTGAAATACTAATTATTATTGTAATAGTTAATAATTAATACTGATAAATATTATTATTATATTATTTTATAATTAAATATTAATTAGTATTATAAATAATCAATAATAATAATAATTAATTATAAAAATAATAATTTTTAATTAAAAATAATAATTATTATTATGTTAATTTTATTTTATAATAAGAATTAGAAATTATTAAGGACATGAGAGGAAAACAACTACCTGATTACCTGAGATGTACTGTTGGTCCTAATCTCTCTGATTAAAGGAAGCCAACTTCCACTTGATCTGGATACCATTGTCCCTATTGAGATTCTGTGGATGTTTTATAATTTCAAGAGCCTCCCTAATCCTCTGTCTCTGATATTGTTCTTCTCTTGCGGTAATTGAGGCACTCTCCAAACAAACCTGGTGCTTTTCTTTTGAGGAATGCTTCGCAAGGGCTGAAGTATGAGACCTTTCATTCTTAATATCTACTCCATGTTCTTTTAGTATTTTCTGCATAGAATGACCTATTTCACCAATAAAGTTTTCCACAAGAACATCAATTTTATAAACTCCCTTGAGTTGATGTCTATCAATATCATCCTTGACAAACCTCATGCCTTGTTTAATTGTTCCAAGTATTGAGAACTGTGTGACTATGTCTTTCCGTCTTAGGAGTTTGGAAATATTATCTATCACCCCTTGAATATATGGTAGGAAAACTCTACAAAACTGAGGTAGGTATTGGGACTTAAGCTCCTGAGGTAACACTCTCCTTTCTGCTCTCTTTATAGCTTTCTTAATTTCTTTTTCTTTATAGCCTATACCCTTAAATATTGAAGATAAATGCTTCTTATCTTCCTCAAGATGCTCAGAGTCAGAAATTCGAAGGGCTCTAATGGGAAGAGTGTTAAGAACACCAAACTTCTGGGACGAGCGATGGTAGGCTTCAACGTGGAGGTATCTTTCTGTGTGAGTTGACTTCCTGAAATGTTTATGCCCTAAAGAGTCATCCTCCTTCCTGATGATAGGAACGTCTAAGAAAGGGATACTATTGTTTTCCTCTAGCTCCATAGTAAATTTTATTTCGGGAGAGATAGAGTTAAGATGCATAAATTTTTTATCAAGATCTGTCCTACCATCAATCCATTTTAGGTTTCTATCATTGATGAATTGTTTCCACCAAGCTGGCCTCAAAGGGTATGATTCAAGTGAATTCTTTTCAAAGTATTCCATTTATATTTTGGCCACAATTTCCACCCCAAATGTATGCACATAATATCCTCATTGGAATGTGAAAATCGTTGACCACAAACAAATCTCAGCAAGATCTACGGTTTCTAGGTCACTAACCTTCTTTATAACCTGAATAGCTTCATCCAAGGGGATCTTGGTGAATAAGGATACCACGTCAAAACTTACCAGGATGCATGGTTTACCCTCTCATTTTTTATAAGATTCACAAAAACATGGGAGTCCTTGATAAATGAATCAATGCTCCCAACTAGAGGCCTAAGGATCTTCGCAACATACTTAGCGAGTTCATTGGTTGGGGAATCAATTGTATTAACCATTGGTTTAAGAGGAACCCCTTCTTTGTGGATCTCGAGCAACCCGTAAATTCTTGGGATGGTTTCACAAGAAGGAGTTAATATTTTATTTAATTTTTCGTCAAGCTTGGAATCTGAAATTACCTTCTTGACCTCTCTCATAATCTTAGGAATGGGATTAGTGTTAAGCTTCTTATAACTACCACAACTAAGGTGTTCATTCATTTTACAAATATATTCTTCTTTATCCAGGATCACCACTGCCCCTCCCTTATCTACCTTAAGAACCACAATTTTGTCATTATTCCATAGGGACCTAAAGGAAAATTGCTCTTCCCTACTTAAGTTACTCTTGGGGGATTTAGCCTTTCTCATTATGAGGGAAAATTCTTGCCTTAATGCCTCCTTATCTTCCAAAGAGAGGTTATTTATCCCATCCTCTACACCACAAATGATATTCTCAACAGGGATGCTCCTAGGACCAACGGCAAACCCTAAACCTTTACTGAGAACACTAATAACTTCCTAGCCTAATTCCTAAGAAGACAAATTAACCACCCTTTTTCTGGGAATTATTCGGGAGGATAAGATGGAACCTAGGTTATCGAATCTTGATGCACTAACAAAATTTAGGGAGTTGCAATATTTACCTAAAGAACTACTTCCAATGAATTCACAAGTTCTACTACGAGCTATTGGACTGACGTTGTTGTTATTGTCAATGGCCTTTCCTATGCCCTGGTTCCTACCCGGTTCATTTCTCTTTAGATTGTCAATGTTAGTATCATATTCTTCAATCATGCACTCTTTCAATCGAGCTTCTGCCTTATTCATTCTCATCTCAACTACACATGGTTCCCCAATTCTTCTAGTGTTCAATACACAGTTGTTAGATGCCAAAAAATTACTTGAGGTTCTTAATTCATCCCCAGCATTGGGGATAGTCTACTGAGTCCATTCATGATTAGAACTGAAATTATTTGAAATCTGAATAGGGTTGTTGATGTCACTGGCCCCTCTCATGTCCTTGATCCTATCCATCTTGCTACTTCCTTGATTGTCTGCATCATCCAAAAATCTAATCGATTCACCTTTCTTCATTATGTGTTCACCTTCTTTGGATTTATCTTCTGCCTCATTCATTACAACCACAAATGATTTCCTAATCACTTTGATGTCAACTTTTCTATTTACCAGAGATTTATTTGAGCTTCCTAATTCCTCTGCAATGCCAGAAACACTACTTTCATTGTACAATGCTTCATGGTCGAAAGTTTCAAAACCTGAATTCTTGTTCGCGTTGTTGTTCCTATTTGAGGGTAATTTTAAATTACTAAAATAGGTTGAACAATTTTCTTTCCTACTAAAACTTAGCTTACTGCTGGAGTAAGACATGGTTACCTTTGGTCTTAGTGCCATGGAGCATTCAGACCTCCATGAACTGTATCCTTTTGAATTTGATACCATGCTGCTAATTGGATCAATCCATCGCCTTATTTCTTCTAGTTATTATCAAGCAATGATATGTTTAATAATTTGGAGAGTTTCTTGTATTGTCTTGTTTGAAAAATATGGCCTTCATTTTGAGATTTTTGAGTCACCTTAGCATCAAATATAGACCATAGATCTTTTTAATGTTGCTGGACAGTTTCAGATGTGAAGAAAATGCTAACCATCCAAGATTGTCTACAGAAGCCCTAACTTTTTAAGTTTTTACATGCACCAGAGTTTTGCTTAATTTAAAAAATGCTTTATCATTATATCTATTATGTAATCTATGATTAATTTGCACAAAAGAGGAGATTAGGTCATTGTCACAACAACTTTTAAGAAATTGGAGATCTGCATCTCTTCTTGCTATCTTCATTCTAAATTTTTCGAGTAAAATGGTCTCACACCATGTATCCCCTCCGTACAAGGAAATAATTCTGGATTTTAGGAATTTCTGGTTCATTTTTTTTGGGTTAAGTCTCAGAGTATCCACAGTAATAACCATATTTGTCAACGTTTCAAATCCCAACAGGGATCCATCATCATGACAATTTTTGAATGATGATAGAAGAAGAGCTTAGTGAGAGGATAAATAGTTATAAGATAATTTGATTTAAGGAGATGAAGATCGGCTATTAATTAAATTTTTTTTTTTATTTCTATTAATTAATTAATTTTTATTATAATCCTTTAGTAAATTGTTTTTTAATATTATTATTATTATTATGTGATTAATTATTATATTAGATGAATATGTGTGTTGAATTTATTATTAGAATGAATATGTATGAATATATATATATTATAATATATATTAATATATGATATATTATATAAATAAAAATATAAAATATCTTATTATTATTATATCTCAATTCTAAAATAAAATAATTAGTTATTAATTAATTTGATTAAAAAAAATTATAATAATAATTAAATACTAATTGTTGTTATAAATACTTAATAATAAAAAAATTTGTAATGCTTGGTAGGACCTCTATTTTCTATTTATGAAAAACAAGTTTACACCACATATATGCGATAGGTGGCCTCAACTTGCCTAGTGGAAAACCAAGTCTGTTAACCACCTATCCGCATTATATGCCATCCAAAAATCATATAGTTTAAGGTGATCTACCCAAGCTATATATACATCAATATCATAATATGAGTCTGAGTTTCTATCTATCATAACCATACATTATAAATGTAAATGTTATCTGCTAAAAACTTAAAAATAGTCAGGAACCTAACTATTCCTTTTAGTCCTTTGAGGCTGATTTTACCGGGGTTGGGTCATCAGTGAAGTCTCCTGGTTCATCTTCCAACTCGATGATACAAGGGATATGCCTTTGGATTCGCTCTAGGTGGATGTCCTGCTTGCACATCTGAAATTTTATGGTTTACAGGTCCTTCTTGTAGTTTGGCATGTCCTGGAATGTCATTCCATCCCCATTGACAGTTTCTCCATGGCCTTCCCCATCAGACTCTTCATGAGCCAGTATAGGTAAAGAGTCTGCTTAAATTGTTTTAGTCTTCCCCTCGTATTTCCTAGGTCTGGGATTACCTCTCGCCAGGCCTCCATTTCCTCTTCTGAGTCTGCCTCCTCTTTTATCTGTTCCTCCCAGTCTTCTAAGATCTTCCTGATGTATGCATCAGTCCCTACTCTATACATTGTTGTTGCTTCATGGATTAGTCTTTCTACTAGATTTCTTCCTCGTCTAGGTTCCCAGGTACATCGGTCAGTACCCCGAGGCTCCTCCCTTCCCCTTCTACCGCATCCTCTACCACATGCTGGTCTAGCCATGTCACCTGTTGTGCTCACTTGTTCACACAACATTCCAGTTAGCTTACGAATTACATTTTCTAGCCTTTCCACCATTCTATCGATGTCCCTCTCCTTGCTTCTCCTACCATCCCTGTCTCTGCCCTGACGCCCCTCTGCCCACTGCTTTGCTGCCTCATTTCTATCTGAAGTAGTAGTGCCTCTCCCCTACCATGCAATAGCCTCTATGCTAGAGCTAACAGCGCCACTCCCCTACCATGCAATAGCCTCTCTACCAAAGCTAATAATGCCACTCCCCTGCCATGCAATAGCCTCTCTGCTAGAGCTAACAACACCCCTACCCTGCCATGAACTATAACCTCTACCTTTTTGGGAATTTCCTCTCTCTTATCTATTCCCAGGGATAGATTCTTGGTGCTCAATTTGCATGATGCTTACAGCCTTACCCTCCCATCCCTCAAACCATACAATTACTATTACAACCCTCAATTCCTTTCCCTCCTTCCTCCCCTCTGGCCTGAGTGCCTTCTGTTCTTCTCTATCCCTCGCAATTCCCCCACCTCTCATTTTCTTATCTCCCTTCTCTCCTTCCACCTTACAGGTTTGGCTGGCTAAATTACTAGCCTGACCTCCCTCATATTTTGGTCCTTGGTGGTCCCTCGTGATACCATTTATAGGTTCGACTTCACTCCCCTTCCCTCCCTACAATCCCTCCCCTCTGTTCGGACCTCTCATTCCCCTTCTTGTAAACACATAGATTGCATTTCAATTAATGAATATGGCCAAATTACATACCCAATGACGCTTCGAAGGTGTCATTACAGGTTGATGAGTTGATCTTCCTCATCAGTATCCTGTCTCTACTTCACAACCATACTCTTCCCATCACCCTTCATTCCTTCATACTCCCCCTTCTTCCTCCTCTGTCCCATCCATCCTCTTGTCCTGTCCTTCCCACCTCCGTCACTACCATGGCACTAGCTACCACTTCTCCCTATCGGCCTATACCTCCTCATGTGGGATGCCACCACGCCCATCACCATGAGTGTGTGGGATGCGGTGGGTTGTACCCATCCTGGTATTTGCTTGATAGCCATATCTGGCCTATTTCCTCAGGCAGACACCCCGATCAGGGGACTTGTTTTTATTATTCGATTTCTCCTATTCATGTTGGACATCTTGCTATAAGATTTATTCTAAGTGTTTTATTCTTTCATCCCTTGGTTGTATGGGCCATACTCGTTCCATTGATCCATATGGTTGATTGCAGCCCCAGTTGGCCAAGAAATCCGTTGCTTTGTTCCCCTCTCTTCTTACATGTTTGATTACTAAGTATTCAAACTTCTGTGTGAGTTCTCCTATATCCTTGATGAGGCGGGTTGTCCCCCATCTTTTGCTCAATTTGTCCCATTGTGTTCCACTGTTGAGTTTCCTCATTGTGTTGATGACCAAGCTGGTCTCACCTTTCACTTCCACTTGTTTATATCCCAATCTTACAACTATTCTCAAGCCATGCCCAACTGTTGCAAATTCAGCTTCATTATTACCTGCAATTCCACATGGTTTTGCATATATCAACCACGTGTTCACTTGATTATCTTTGAATATTCCACCTAATATTGCTATTCCTGGATTCCCCTTAGAGGCCCCATCAAAATTCATCTTGATGAATTCTTCTCCTAGGAGAATGAACTGCTTCATGGACTTAATGTTGTGCTTCCTCTCTTTCCATGCATTCGGTCCTACCATTTATTTTGATAGATTTAGGCATCTTAGGATTCTAGCTTCCTGTGGAGGAACTTGCCAGTCCTCCTAACTCCATTCTTCTGATAGGATCGTTTCTCTTATATTATTTATGAGCACTTCCCAAACCTACTCTTCTGTGGAAACTCTATTTTTGAAGATTCTATTGTTTCGTTTGTTCCATATTGTTCATAGGTTAAACCCCAAGGCTAGTCCCCATGCTTAGTTCAAGACAAGGCTTAAAAAGTTATTATTCCCCCATATTTGAATCATTTCTTTTATGCTTTGGTGATATCTATTCAATCTTCCAAACACACCTTGTATTTTTTCCCATTGCTGAATCGTGAATGGGCAGGAGATCGTCATGTGTTCTAGGTCTTCCTTGTTTTGTTGGCACATCTAGCAGAAAGATGGGCCTTGCATACCTCTCTTCTGCAACTGATCCAATGTCAGTATTCCCCCTTTTCACACTACCCATAGGAAATGGGTTACCTTTGGCCACCATCCCCCTTTCCAAATTTGTTTCCCGAGTTGTGTTTGTCTATCTTGTTCTTGCTCCTCTTGTAGCCCATACGCTTATTTAATAGTGAATGCCCCTTTTGTTGAGTTCCCCCGCCTTAGGATGTTTGATCTCGTTCTAATAATTATTTTCATTGTACTCATTTCCTTTACATACTCTTCCACTTGCAATGGCACTATGCCTTGTCCTCAGTTTTCTGGCTCATTCTAGTTTCTCCAGTTTCCAGTTCCTTGCCCTTCCTTCCAGAATTGTTCTACTAGGTGGATATTTCTATCAGCAGTGTATCTATGGATGTCTCTCAGCTCCTGCTTATCTCCCAATTTGTCTCTTTGTTGCCATGCCTCCTCCCAAACTTTTTTTGTCTTTCCATGTCGGATTTCCCAGAAGGCATGCTGTGTATTGATCTCTCTATTCTCTCGTGCTAGATTCCATATAGCTGAGCCCTTGGGGGGCTCTTTATATCACAAGATTCCCTCCACTCTCTTGGGCATGGTATACTTTCTTGTCTAGATTTGTTTCCATAGATATCCTCCTCCTCTAATCCAGCGCCACCAGAGTTTTTCCCCTATGATTTGGTTTAGTTTACTGGGGTCTCTTAGCCCGAGTCCTCCTTCATCCTTTTTTCTTGTCAATCCCTACCATGACATTAGAGCCCATTTTTTATTTTGTTGATTCTGTAAGGACTCTGGACACCACATATCTCCACAATGGTATGATATTGTCCACTTTGGGCCTAAGCCCTCATGGATTTGCTTTTGGACTTACCCCAAAAGGCCTCATACCAATGGAGATATTTGTCCATCCTTATATACCCATGATCCTCCCCACTTCTAGTCAATGTTGGACTTTGGTCGTATACCCAACAATCCTCCCCTCGAACAAAGGACTATCGAGCCTCCCCTCAAACGATTATCCATCCGTCCACTCTCTACCAACCAGGATTCTCCGCTCCAATGCGTTGGAAGCACACGCCTTACATGGAACACCACCTGC
>APFE030075140.1:0-10500 GCA_000404065.3 Pinus taeda
ACCTGTTAGCACTCCAAGAAACTCTCTGAGGTTGTAAATCAGAGATGCCTGGTAACATAAAATTTTCAATATTGTTCTCTGAAATATTGGAATGAAAGATGGTTTGGATCAAGTCGGATAACCATTTCCTCTATTCACGCTCAAGACATGCATGAACACTCCCAACAACACAAGGCTTTATACTGCTAATGCTCAATAGTTTGTAGATTTAATGGATAGATGGAGAACACTGATTATGCCAGCGTATTACATACATAGACCAATATGAATGGCTAGTTACAGGAAACAAATGAACTTACTGACTATACTGGCAGATGCACATATAATCACACATATAAATGGCCAGCCATGGACAGCAAAGAAGCTTGCAAATTCAATATGTCAAAGCAGAGATAAGATGACAGTTATCTGGCCTTAAACACTTAGAAAACCTAAACAAATCGTTCAAGTGCAAGCATAGAACAGAAGAGAAATGGACATTGAACATGTAACAACAAAAGAAGCTTGTATTACTAAAGACTGCAGATGAGAAGCTTGAAGGAACAGAGGAGGAATAATCTCCAAAAGTTGAACCCTTGTTACATTTCGTTTTCTGCCCTTTATAGGCCCCTTACAATGCTCCTGAGCTCTCTAGAAAGCTCGGAGTCTTGGACTTGTCTGACCTGTTTCATAACCGTTTGATTCCCTCAATAGGCAGGTATGGCTCGGGGTTTTTCCTCTTCTGACAAAGGAATAACCATACTCAGATGTTTTGAACGGCCTGCTGTGATACTTGGGAGCTCCCTCGTGCCAAAGATGCCCCATGAGGTTTGTTAGGATGATCGTTGTGCTGGCAGGACCGTTAATGCTTCATGATTTCGTTTGATCTGGGTTGAGGCGTGCAGTGGCCCCTCTCCTTCCCTTTCCGGGCTCTGTTTGCCGGCCGCTGTCTCTCCGCCGAATCCCTTTTCTGGTTTGCATCATGACTACGAGACTCCTCTAAGGATGGCTTGCCGCCTGAACCCGTAATGAAGTGGTTATTGATCCTGTGAAATCCATGCACCGGTCCCTTTCAGACGACAGCTGCGAGTGTTTCTCTGTTACTGTGTCTGTTCGGGTTATAAACAGGGAAACGCTACAATATTTCCAAATTCCGCCCATCGCTGTCCTTTTCGGACCTCAGAGATCCATAACCATGACCAACTCTTTCGTCGGGTCCGCCCTTTCACGTTGTTGTCGTATGTTGCTCTGGCCGATCCTCTATTTCCTTGTGGCTGTGGTGGGCGGGAGTGCTGCATGCAAAACACTAAAAACTGCCTTTTCTTTGAAATATGCGCAAATGCCTTTAAAACATAAAATTTTGATAAAACTGGGGCTTTGGCGGACCACTGTTCATGAATTTAAGTCCTGGCTGTTGGATCCGGTGCGGGCCGATCCAACGGCCCAAATTTCATCGCTATAGGCATTTGCCAAGGCTCCCTGTGTATTTCTTTAGATTTCCTTTAATAAAGAAAATGCGCCCAAAATCAATGAAAGTGGCTCAGCGCAGGCTTGAAACCTTGGTAGAAAACCATTCATCAAGTCATCGGGTCCGGCCCATCAGATCGGAGGCATGTCATATGCAAAGGCCCCGCCCCTTAGAAAATTCCGATAGTGATATTGTCGCGGACCCGAACACCTTATCAACAGGAATTCGTAGCTCTATCAGGTCCGGCCCATCGACGATCGTAAACATAAAAGGCCCATGCTCCATTGATAGTGGCGATAGCAATACGCCGATGCAATATCGGCGATCTCTCATCGGCGATACCACATAGCTGCCGCCACCACTGCCATTTCCCGATCAGCAATATGCTGATGCGATCTGGATCGTTGATCGGCCAGATCCAACGGCTGAGATTGATGCGGATTCATAAGCCTGCAATATTGGTTTTTTATGTGGTTTTTTGGGTATTTTCACCTTCTGATAGTGTAATTCTGCCCTCCAAAGGGCCTCCCTCTTGTAACCTCTTTGATCGGTGGGCGGCTTTTGTCATGCTTTGATGATTTGAACAGCAAACATGGATTTTGGGCGTGGTTATAAGCATATTTGCAGCCTTTGAGAGCTTCTTTGAATCAATTTTTTAATCCGTTTGCATAGCAAAGCTAACACTGGCTCCTTCTGGGGATGAGACCCTCCCTGTGAGGTCTCCAGAACTGCAAATTAATGCCTTTCCTGTAGAAAACAAATTAGCCAAAATTTCCTAGTGTTCCATTGGGCATGGAGTCTATTTTGCTTATGCTAAGACTGAAAAAATAAAATATTTACAGTTTTTAAGGCCTAAGGACCTTAAATCACATAGTTTTTCAAAAACCGCCCATTAATTGGGCCATCAAAAACTGGTTCCCCTTCCATACTTTCCAGTATGAAGGTATTGTTCCCTTGAATTTGTGAAACGATAAAAGGGCCGGTCCAGAGAGCATCAAATTTCCCATGATTGCCCCTTTTTTCTTTAAATGCATCCCATTTCATAACCAAATCCCCAACCTGCAAATCATCTCTCTTTGCCTTCTTGTCAAAGACTTCCTTGATCTTTCACTGATGTGATGTAGCTTTTTCAATCAGCTTCTCTCTAATCTGATATAATTCTGTTAAATCAGTGATTCTATTGGCAACAACATCTTCTTCGTTCTGCGCTGTTTGGAGCAACTTTGCCACAGGAAGAGTAAGTTGAATCGGAAAAATAACGTCAGTACCATATACCAGCTTGAAAGGAGAGCAGCCTGTAGATTTTTTGATGGTCACTCTGTCTGCCCATAGCGCATATTTGAGCTTGGCATCCCAATTCTTCTTATTATTTTCTAACAGCTTCTTAATAATCCTGATCAGACTTTTGTTAGAGGATTCTGCTAGACCATTCCCTTGGGGGTAATAGAAGGTGGAATGAACAAGCTTAATGACCATTGAATCACACATTTCTACCAACTCTTTTGCCTTGAAGGCTGCTGCATTGTCTGTTATAAGCTTATGTGGGCAACCAAATCTGCTGAAAATGTTTTCTGATAAAAATTTCATTACCACATTATGATCAGCCTTCCTTGTTGGGATTGCTTCAATCCATTTTGTACAATAATCAGTGGCAACCAATATCCAACTATGCTGGCCACTGGAGTGTGGGTTGATTTCGCCAATGAAATCCAAGCCCCACTGCTGAAAAGGTCCTTTTGCAATTATTGGCTTTAGGGGCAGGGATTTTAACTGTTGCTTTCCTTCAAATCTTTGGCACCTGTCACAAGATTTAACAAAAGCAAATGCATCAGAAAATAAAGAGGGCCAATAGTACCCAGCTCTGAGAATCTTTTGGGCTGTAATTCTCCAATAATGATGTCCTCCACACATGCTGTTATGGAACTGCTGCATAGCTTTTATTGACTGTTCTTTATCCAGGCATCTTAAAAGTACCCCAGATGGATCCCTCCAATAAAGCAAGCTATCATTGATGCAATATTTCATTGCCTTGAGCTTTAACGTTCTTGCTTGACTTTGAGAAGATTCTGAAGGAACTTCTAGCTTTAAGAGGAAATTGATTATCGCAGCATACCAGCTACATGAAGTTAAGTTCTCGGCCACTGACTGTCCTCTCTGTGATTCAACTGTTTCATGCTCTTCCATTAGACCATTTTCTTCTATATTGAACAAGAAACCGATGTCCAAAGACCTGCAATTTTCTTTAGCCAACAGTTTAGCAAGCCCCTGACCTCTTACCAGCTTGGTGGGCTTCAGCTCTATGTTGAATTCTATCATTTTTGCAATCCATTTCGCTCTTTTTCCATCAACATCAGGCTGCGTTAAGACATCCTTTATAGCAGCAGAAGGCACATATGCAACTATTTTGGAATGCAAGATGTAAACTCTGAAAGCTTTCAGAGATTTGATAAGAGCGTATGCTTGTTTCTCAATAATATCATACCTCAGCTCAGCATCCCTTAAGGTTTTACTGAAAAATGCCACCGGATGTTCTGAGCTTTGTTCATCTGCTTGCAATAAGACTGCTGCAAGGGTGTCGTCAGAGACAAAAGAAAATATGCAGAACTCCTTACTATAATCTGGACTGATTAGAGTGGGGGCCTCCATAATTGCCTTTTTAATGGACTCAAATGACCTTCTCGCTACATCATTCCACTTGATCTCTGACCCCTTCTTCAACATAGAGGTAATATGCTTCACAAGTTCTGAAAAATTTGGGATAAACCTCCTCACGAAATTAATCTTGCCTAGAAAAGACTGGATGTCCTTCTTCGATCTTGGGACGGACAAGGTCTATATCGCTTTTACTCTCTCTGGGTCAATTCGGACCCCCGCAGCAGAAAAAACATGTCCCAACAACTTGCCTTCTCCTAACGCAAACTGTGACTTCTTAGGATTTACTAAAATCCCAAACCTTCTGCACTTCAGAAATACTTTCTTCAAATGTTGCACGTGGTCTTGATGGCTGCTGGAGTAAACTGTTATATCATCCAGGTAGATAAGGACAAATTTATCCTTTTCTCCTACAAATGCTACATCCATCACTCTCTGAAAGGTGGCTCCAGCATTCATCAACCCAAAAGGCATCTTGGAATACATAAAGGTGCCCCAAGGAGTGGTGAATGCAGTCTTCTCCTGATCATCCGGATGCACAACAACCTGATTGTAACCTGAAAAACCATCTATAAAAGACATCACTTTGGCACCTGAGACCTGCTGCAACAAATGCTCCATTTTAGGTAGAGGATAATTATCCTTTTTGGAACATTTATTTAGATTCCTGAAATCAACACATAGTCTGATTTCTCCACTCTTCTTCCTCACAACAACCAGATTGGCCACCCATTTAGAATATCTAAGAGGCACTATGATCTTAGCAGCCAGCAACTTTTTAATTTCTTTCTCAACCAGAGGAAGGAGCATAGGATTCATTGGTCTCAGCTTCTGTTTGAAAGGAATAGTGTCTTTCTCAAGCGGAATTTTATGCTGGATTACACTCTCGTCATATGTCTTCAGATCTTTGTACTCCCAAGCAAACACATCAGAAAATTGCCTCATTAATTTGCAGTATTCGGCACTCTAGTCAGCAGATAGATTAGTGGACAAATTTACGAATTTGGGCTGACCTGGACCTCCTATATCACGCTTGAAAACTGCAGATTGATCTTCTTTTTGGGCAGCTTTGTAAGGCACATCATTGTGATCAAACAATCTCTCAAGGGGAATTAGACCCTTAGGAATGTGGTTGCTAGGGAGCTGGACTATGCTATTCTTGCCAATCTTATTTCTAAGCTTGGACTTGGGATCTTCTAACAACGCATCATTATTTTGGTCAATTTGTATTTCAGAAAACTCATCAATGACTTGAAGAAACCTATTTAACTCATCATCATCATCAAAAACCTTCCAATGATGGACATTATCAGGCACAGAGGGTCTATACTTCATTTGCACCTCATAAACTAGTTTGGGAGGTGATGGAGGTATAAAACAACTAGCTGAGACGGCAAGGGAGTCGACAAGCTGGTTTTGGGCCCTAGGAATATATGAAATGCAGAAAAATTCAAAGGACTCTTTGGTTCTCCATACCTCGTCTCTGTATGCTTTGAGCCTTGGATGCTTTGCTTGGAATGTTTTGTTTACTTGCTGAATTATCAGATCAGCATCTCCAAATACCTTCAGTTTTTTTATTCTTCTGTCTTTGGCAGCATGAAGGCCCAATAGCAATGCTTCATATTCTGCTATGTTGTTCGTCACCTGAAAAACCAGCTTCAGGGACAATTGAACTGTTTCTTGTTGTGGAGACACTAGCACCACCCCCGCTCCTGCAGTCTCTTTGGTACATGCTCCATCAAAGAACATCTCCCAAATCTGACTTTCTGTATTATGCTCGGCCTGAGCCATTGGTTTCCTGATCTGCAATGCGGCCTTTCGAGATTCTTCTATTTGGAGAATGCAAGCTCCAAAATCAGTGTCTACTGCATATATGGGATGGTTTGCAGGATTCTTCTCATCACTAATGATATATGCCAGCTGTGCTTCTCTATATAACCTCCTGTTCTTTCCCCTGAACACTGGAACAGTTGCATAAGATAAATCATTCTGCAATGTCCCACCTAGTCTCTTAATCCACCCTCTGGACAATAGCATGCCGAATTTAGGAGGGACATCTGCTACCACAATATCCATCATTATGCTCTTCATAGGCAGCTAAGTTAGGGAAATGGCTAAATCTTTAATCAATCCCAAACACTTTACCTTCCTTGAGTCGAATGAGAATAGGTCATGATATGGTCTAGTGATGTCAAGGCCTAACTCTTCCATGACAGTTTTAGGCATCAGATTGTGACTGGCACCTGTATCTAGGAGGCAGTTGTGGAGAATTTTGTCATGAATGGTCAAGGAGACATAAAAAGATGGGGAATTATCATTGGAAGGTTCAGTCATTGGGCTTAGCACAACTGCAGGCCTATCATCTTGCAAATTGACAAAGTTAGAGGAGGCTCGTGTACCTTTCAGCTCGAGAGCCTCAAGGATAGGCTTTCTAAACATTTCACTCTTCACCAGTTCTGTCAGAGGCACAATTATTTTTAACTTTTGAACTTCTGATTCGAAGCTGAAAGAGAGAGGTAGCTTGTCAGAACCTTTTACTTCTTGAACTGGTGCTTTGAAGGTGACTGAATCAGCCGCTGGTCTTCTTTGTCTGCTATTCTGGGCCTCTGTTTGGACGGCAGCTTTTCGGGCAGGACTCTCCTTGATATTATTTGCATTTGACCTTAGATTATATCTTTGCTGCTCCCCAGTTTGTAGAACAGCCTCTCTGTCCCACCTTTGACTGTCTTGCTCCTGCAGCAAAGACTCTTCGTATGCAGCCAACGTCAAAAAGGCATCGCTGCCTTTATCTTCCATACAGAGAATTTCATCCTCATCTTCACCCTGATCCTCCTCCATGACCACATTTTGGAAAGGAGCCTTAACTTTTTGGTCTTCATTAGTTTCTTTGCCCCTCTGAATGATTTGCAATTGTTCACTGGTTCTTCTAAATGGATTCAGATTTCTTCGTGCAAATGTGCCTGGGAGCCTTGTCTTCCCAGAGTTCTGGTCAACCTCCAGCTTAGAAATTTTAGCAGACAATGACTCGATCATTTTAGTCATTTTATCAAGTTTAGTATCCGAGGATGAAGCAAAGGCAGAAGGAGCCTCACCTCTCTACCTCATCTTATCAGTGTGACTTTTGAGCTTTTCTGCGGCCATAATGTTAGACTCGACCTCTAGTGCCGCATCCTGCATATCAGCTAGGGTAGCACATCTTCTTTCTCTTAACAGTAAACAGAAATCAGAGTCAAAAGCACTGGCGTAGGCAAGCTTGGCAGAGGTGGGGGTAGGGTTTACCTCGGCTGGTATCTTACTATACATGCGGTTGAATCTCTTATTAAAATCAGACAAGGATTCCCCATTTTCCTTCTTCAGGTTTCCAAACTCCGTATGATAGTATAGCAGGTCCTTTTTATCTCCCCAATGTTTTAGGAAGGCATCATCTAAAGCTTCGATATCCGCTATAGATCTTGGGGCTTGTTCTCTAAACCACTTCCTAGCCTCCCCATCCAGACTTTGGACAAAGACTCTCATCCACACATCATCTTCACTAATATCCAGATTATCGGCATAGCTATAAAATGAATCGAGGTGTTCTTTAGCTGTGACACCTTCAGTCCCAGTGAACTTAGGCATATACTTCTGGTATTCTCCAGTGGGCATAGCATTCAAAGGAGTGGGCAGTATTAGAGGCCCATACCTAGCGGCTATGATTCTTTCCATTTTGGTGGGTGCTTGCGGACCTGCCATAACTGTGGTGGCTAAAAGGGTACCAGGAGTCTGAAAGACGGAAGGCGGAGGAGTGATTGGTAAGACCAAAGGAGTATGGGGAATAGGAGGTGGGGTTCCCGTTAGGCCAACAACAAAAGGAGAAACTAAAGAACAAGGAACTTTATGAATTTCTGGGGGCGTTTCTTCCTTGCTAGTATTTGAATCTGTACTCTCAACCTGTATTTGTTCTATTGCAGGATCTTGCTGAAGAGATATAGAGTATTGTTTAGGTTTACCTGAACCCGATGCTCCTTTCGGAAATAATTTCTTCTTCTTGATGGTCTTTCCCGGGTCAGGTGCTGGGTCGGCTTGCGATTTCTGAGGATTTCTCCGAGTATGCCTCACAAACTGAGCCAGAATTATGAAGTGGAGTCGCCAAGAGGTTCGACCTCCAGTAGAGTCGCCAGATAGATGATTACAACCAAAAACGTGCCCAGACTTTGTCTATCATCAAAGTTGGGTCTGTGTCGTTTCCCAGGGAAGCTGAGCTTCAGTTTCCAGTTCCCTGGAAACGACGCCAATTATGTTAGCACTCCAAGAAACTCTCTGAGGTTGTAAATTAGAGATGCCTGGTAACATAAAATTTTCAATATTGTTCTCTGGACTATTGGAATGAAAGATGGTTTGGATCAAGTCGGATAACCATTTCCTCTATTCACGCTCAAGACATGCATGAACACTCCCAACAACACAAGGCTTTATACTGCTAATGCTCAATAGTTTGTAGATTTAATGGATAGATGGAGAACACTGATTATGCCAGCGTATTACATACATAGACCAATATGAATGGCTAGTTACAGGCAACAAATGAACTTACTGACTATACTGGCAGATGCACATATAATCACACATATAAATGGCCAGCCATGGACAGTAAAGAAGCTTGCAAATTCAATATGTCAAAGCAGAGATAAGATGACAGTTATCTGGCCTTAAACACTTAGAAAACCTAAACAAATCGTTCAAGTGCAAGCATAGAACAGAAGAGAAATGGACATTGAACATGTAACAACAAAAGAAGCTTGTATTACTAAAGACTGCAGATGAGAAGCTTGAAGGAACAGAGGAGGAATAATCTCCAAAAGTTGAACCCTTGTTACATTTCGTTTTCTGCCCTTTATAGGCCCCTTACAATGCTCCTGAGCTCTCTAGAAAGCTCGGAGTCTTGGACTTGTCTGACCTGTTTCATAACCGTTTGATTCCCTCAATAGGCAGGTATGGCTCGGGGTTTTTCCTCTTCTGACAGAGGAATAACCATATTCAGATGTTTTGAACGGCCTGCTATGATACTTGGGAGCTCCCTCGTGCCAAAGATGCCCCATGAGGTTTGTTGGGATGATCGTTGTGCTGGCAGGACCATTAATGCTTCATGATTTCGTTTGATCTGGGTTGAGGCGTGCAGTGGTCCCTCTCCTTCCCTTTCCGGGCTCTGTTTGCCGGCTGCTGTCTCTCCGCCAAATCCCTTTTCTGGTTTGCATCATGACTACGAGACTCCTCTAAGGATGGCTTGCTGCCTGAACTCGTGATGAAGTGGTTATTCATCCTGTGAAATCCATGCACCGGTCCCTTTCAGATGACGGCTGCGAGTGTTTCTCTGTTACTGTGTCTTTTCGGGTTATAAACAGGGAAACGCTGCGATATTTCCAAATTCTGCCCATCGCTGTCCTTTTCGGACCTCAGAGATCCATAACCGTGACCAACTCTTTCGTCAGGTCCGCCCTTCACGTTGCTGTCGCATGTTTCTCTGGCCGATCCTCTATTTCCTTGTGGCTGTGGCGGGCGGGAGTGCTGCATGCAAAACACTAAAAACTGCCTTTTCTTTGAAATATGCGCAAATGCCTTTAAAACATAAAATTTTGATAAAATTGGGGCTTTGGCGGACCACTGTTCATGAATTTAAGTCCTGGCCGTTGGATCCGGTGTGGGCCGATCCAACGGCCCAAATTTCATCGCTATAGGCATTCGCCAAGGCTCCCTGTGTATTTCTTTAGATTTCCTTTAATAAAGAAAATGCGCCCAAAATCAATCAAAGTGGCTCAGCGCGGGCTTGAAACCTTGGTAAAAAACCATTCATCAAGTCATCGGGTCCGACCCATCAGATCGGAGGCATGTCATATGCAAAGGCCCTGCCCCTTAGAAAATTCCGATAGCGATACTACCGCGGACCCGAACACCTTATCAACAGGAATTCATAGCTCTATCGGGTCCGGCCCATCGGCGATCGTAAACATAAAAGGCCCATGCTCCATTGATAGTGCCGATAGCGATACGCCGATGCAATATCGGCGATTGCTCATCGGCAAAACCACATAGCTGCCGCCACCACTGCCATCTCCCGATCAGCGATATGCCGATGCGATCTGGACCATTGATCGGCCAGATCCAACGGCTGAGATTGATGCGGATTCATAAGCCTGCAATATTGGTTTTTTATGTGTTTTTTTTGGGTATTTTCACCTTCCGATAGTGTAATTCTGCCCTCCAAAGGGCCTCCCTCTTGTAACCTCTTTGATCGGTGGGCGGCTTTTGTCATGCTTTGATGATTTGAACAGCAAACATGGATTTTGGGCGTGGTTATAAGCATATTTGCAGCCTTTGAGAGCTTCTTTGAATCAATTTTTTAATCCGTTTGCATAGCAAAGCTA